>RJWM01004442.1:0-101124 GCA_004363535.1 Dasyprocta punctata | reverse complement strand
AAACATTTTCCTGAACTTGTCTTTCAGGTTGTGTCATCTCCATCTCAAGGGTTCCATAAAAATGTGAATGATTTCGTTTTTCTTCCAATGCACCAGACTTGTCTGAAATGAATTCTGTAATCAGATTTCTTTTCTTCAACAATATAAACAGATGCCATTGAAAAATCCAGTTTGGAGGGTCCTTGTTCAGAAATCTTTAGTCTCAGAAAAGTTTAGTTGAGCATATAATTTCTGAGAGGCAAGGCTTCAAACACATTAAGGATGGAGAAAAAACATTTAGGCTGGAAAATCTAAGATTAGGAATTTACCTTACCAGGATTTAAAGCCTACCAATGGTTTTTACCAAGGACAGTTAGATAAAGTCTCTGAAAGGAATTAAGAAAAAGAAATATTATTTGAAGAATGAACAGGAGCTCAATATGTGTATATGTGTATAAAACTTATACAAAATTTCTTAGCAGATTTCCTCAGTTAATTGTGATGCAAAAGTATAGAAGACGTCATTTTAAAAATAATTAATTTGCACAGTCCAAGAGATACATCTTAACCTCTTCTCATGGGAAAAGTTGGCAGACCTGTGCAATTATCATTTCTCTCCATGACCAAAGACTTTCTAGAAATGAACTATTGCTGATTTAGTAGGTGGAAATGAGAAAGCATGGTAGCAGTAAATGGTAAGAGGGGATTAAGAAGAGAAAACAAACTTCAAGTAGCATAAGGGCAGCAAAGAATTTCATAGGAATGGAATTCTCCATCTGTATCTGCAAATCCACCCTGTTCTTTTGTGCCTTTCTCTGTGTCTGCAGGAACTGACCTTCTCAGACTGCTTAGTATTCAACTTAGTCTTTTTTCTTCCAATCACAAGCAGGCATTCAGCCACTGCTGTAACTCTGGAGTGGTAGGACAGTGACGATAAAGTATCCATCTGTTTCTCTGATTGAACTTCTCATTGGCAGCATGCCTCTACCTCAGGCCATAGTTTTGCTGGTGTGTGTGTGCCTGTATGTGTGATCTTATCTTCTGTGACTCTTTTTTCCTTTGTTTGTAACCTGCTCCTTCCCTCACCCCTCCAGCCTGTAGGCACCAGTGGTTCTTCACTATTGTTAGCCTTGTGGTGCTTGAGAACAATGTTGACTTCTTTGAACCCTGCCCATACCTTTGTAAATGTCTCTTCATTAATATACCTCAAATCTCTTTTGAATGTCTCATCTGCTTTTTTCTTAGAGTCCTGACTGATAGAATTGTCTTCTTGTATAAATGGAATACTAAGCTACTAAGCTCTGACAAAGTGATCTTGGAAAATTCCAAGGAGATAGGACAACACTTTTTACTGACCTCTTTCCTTGGCCTTAGTAATGAAAAAAATGGGTGTTTAAATGTAATCTGTGTTTAATTATTGATGGGATAATGTTACCTTCATTAGCACTCACTTTTCTCTGTTAAGTCCACCTCCCCAGTTGATTATAAACAAAATTATGAAATTGCTTCATGAATTAAGGTTTGAGCATGTTAAGTTTGAGGTTCTTGAAGGGTAGCTCAGTAGTAAGCAGCTTTCCTGTTAATTATGATGCAAAATTTTTTGCATTTCATTTCTTGAAACATTTCTAACTGTTCCAAAATGAGACCATTTGTCTCTAACAGCAGTGAGTTCTATATCATAGGAGGTGTCCAAGCTGAATAAGCAATGAAAGGGTAATGAACATGCTGATTTTAAGGACTTTTTAAATGTCTACTCTGATGATTCTAATTTTTGTGTCCTATCACCATAATATTTATTATGGAAGTGATGACTATTTAATTGGGGATATTCTAACAAAATGCTACACAAAAATATACAATGGACTTTAAGAATTCAGTCTTAAGGAAAATTCCATCTTCAGTAGGATATGCTGGAAACCCTGGTCTCTGGGCAGGTAAACCTCTGATTCACTCTCAGGTCGCCAGGAAAACTTGTGTAACAATGATAGCTACTCAGAATTTCTGTGCCTTGGTTTTCTCACATTTTTCTCATGTTCAGTAGTGGGCATTCGGTGAGACAAAATTAAGGGCAAAGACAGGCACTCAATAAATCCTTTATGTTCACCATTAAACTATACTTCCTGCCATATCAATTTATGGTGCAAGGGTCAATAAGAATGTGTTTAGGAATTATTTTTTAATTTAAACACCACAAACTAATGATCAACAATCCACTTTAGCATCTCACAACTTCACGTGACATTGTAAATATACCGTGTCAAAGACTCTTCCTTGAGAGAACTGATATATAAAGTTTTTGCAAACAAATTCTACTTATACAGTGTTACCTGTTTTCTAACCATTTTTCACCTGGTGCATCAAAACAGTGATAAAAGCCAGGCATTAGCATCTCCACTTATAAAGAGCAGAAAACCTCACTTATACTATAAGTGAGATTTCCATTGACTCACGCAGACATTTTACTCTGGTTGGGGAAAATGGTGTAAAAAAAATTAAAATCCAATTACACATAGCAGTATAGACACACTACATGAGGTAAGTCAAATCATCTCTAAGTACAGTTATGAATTAATAGTGTAGGAGAACCCTCCGAGTTTGGATAATCTGAGAATTAGAGAAACATGCAGCCTGGATTCAGAGAAAGGAAACTTGTCCAAAACCTAACTCCTTCACATCCACGTATGTCACTTTGAACAAGCTCCTCAGTCATTTTATGCCTCAGTTTCCTCATCTGCAAAATGAGATTTATGACAGAGCTTTCAGTGGTGAGGCTTCACTGAGATCATCTAATTAGAGTGCTTAGCACAGCCCCTACTGCTGAGTGTTGAATAAATTGAGCCCTTTTTATTACAAGACAACTCAACAGAATTCTAGTAGGGAGCTAATTTGCCCAGAGCCACAGAACTGGCTAGTGACAGAGAAGAGAATGAAGCCCAGTTTCTGTCCAGTGGATTTTTGTTATACATGAAGCATAGCTTAATTAGGTTTTGAACTCTGGGTGATAAGAGTGTCAGCTAAAAGGGAGGATGAGGGCTGGATATTGTGCTATTTGCAGTCTACTGATGCTTTTTTTCCAGGGAGCAGGCCCATCAGAATAACTTATGTAGAAAACATCAATATATCAAATTCCTCTAGAATGTTCTTGTCTTCCACCTATGTATACCTCACACTTAAACACCTTATAAAGTGATTCATTTGTGATTTGAATGACCAAATTCCCTGAGATATGTATAAAAAAGCACATGCCGACAATTCTGAGTCTTACCATGACTAACTCCATAGCGAGGCCCTGGTGTACCTGGTTATGGCAGGATGAACATGGAGATGGATGTTAAAAGGCCAAAGGTAAACCTGCTACGATCCATTGTTGAGGTCAGTTCATTGCCTTGTGGCATGAACGCTCTCAGCTCTTCTGCCTCAGTGGGAACTTATTGTTTCCAGCATCCATCCAGAAAACATTCTTCTGGTCACATGTTGTAAGCAGGACCATAGGGGACTTACCACCAGTTACCATGACTGGTGACTAATGGAACAAGCTTTATCACAATGCGTTAAGGCTGAATGAATGTGGGCCATCAAGATGTAAATAATAGTGAAACTTTAACTTAGATGGAGCTTAGAATTATCCTTTAGCCTTTTCCCTGCTTAGATCTCTTTAGTTAGAAGTATTTACTGTTCCTTGTCTTTTAAAGTCACTTCACATTGGCTCCAGTAATGTCCAGTGAACACAGCTTGACCCGAAATCTTTATCAGGCTCTTGCAGCTCCATCTTCCTGATGGAACTTTCTTGGAACAAAAGTAGAGCCTCCCTGGGCTTAGAAACTGCTTTTCTGGTTAATGAGGACAGCATAGTTTTATTTCTAATTATGGTAGTCCCTTTTATAATGTCATGTTTCTGGAAGAGATTGGAAAGTTTGCATCTTTAAACGCCAAGCCAGCAAAACGGTTGCAGCATACATTAAACTGAGTAATTATAATATTTTATTTAATTATTTAAGACTAGGAAAGAGACTTCAACACACATCCTCTAGATTACCAGCGAGTATGGTTGGAGGAAATTCTGTGTTTATCAGATGGGACTGAGTTGAGAGGACTGCAGTTTTGTGAACTTGTACATTGACACATATGAAAAGAACTGAGAAGACGGTGTTCTCCATTCTAGTAACATGAGAAATTTATTTAACCTTCTTTCTTGAAGAATAAAGTGCTGTTTTCCTGTTTCTGTGTTTAGAGGGTCTTGCTTCAATCAGATATCTGGATTTTAGTAAATTAATATGGTACTAACATTCATTTTTCAACGTATATTACCCAATAACACTGCTGATATTTGAATCCTTTTGGAGGAACTTCTGCATGTTTGATTTGTATCCCTCTAGCTGATTCCTCTCTGTTTTTATTTCAGTGTAGTCACTTATCTTTACCGTTATAACCAGAAGGAGTTTGCTAACCACGTTTTCCCTTTGGGAAATATGACACGTAGTACCTGGTATACTATCACGGTGATAAAAGACAAAAGGTACTGATACACTCTCCCCTTACTTTGGGTGGCCTTCCATGGCAATTCAGGTAAGATTTACTTCAAGAAAGGGGCCAGCACAGTATGACAGAATTTGGCTTGATGCCTAGCATTCCCACATGTGCTACCTCTGAGTCTCAGATTCCATGTATGTAAAAAGGGGTATTAAAAGCAATCCCTTAGTTTTCTCTAAAAATACTAACATAACACAGAAAAAGCACTGAATTTGGGATAAAGGAAGTCACTGATACATGTTAAATGCCTTTCTTTTTCCCTCCAAGGTGGTCAGATATATTACTTAAGAGTCTTCTTAGGAAAGAAAATTTGCAACAGAAATTTCAAAGATTGTTAATATAGCCAAATATGTTCATTGGTAAATAACTGGAAAAGACTGGAAAAAACTCTAAATTTGTCTCATGTAATGAACCTTAGGTCTTTCAGGCAACAGAGAGCATGAGCAGCCTACATAAGAAATATATGATCCAGCAGGAGATTAGCATTTGCCTACTTCCCACCAGGGAACAATATCAGGTCATGTTTACTGTGCAGATGTTCCTTAGGAAATCTGAATTGAGCGAGGTCCTATGTTCCATTCTCAGCACTGAAAAAGAAAACAGTGAGTCAGGTGTTGTCAGATTCAAAGCAAGGTATGCATCAGTTTCTTCCAAGAGCATCCAAAGAAGAAGCACAGCGTGGGGAAAGGAATACTGGCCTTTGACTCCAAGTCCCTTTACCTATCAGCTAATTAAACATCTCTGAAAACTAGTTTTACTTTTAAATCTATTACATAGGAAAGAGAATTTCAGATTACCTCACAGGACTACTTAAAGGAGAGATTCTCAAACTTCAATGAATGTATGACAATCCTGAATATCCTATTTAAAAGCAGAGTCAGTAAATTTGGGGAAGATCCTGAGATCCTGTATTTCTTGCAATACCCAGGAGTTTCTAATTGTTGGTCTGAGGGCCAGATTTTAAAAAACAAGGGTTCAGAGACTGGTTTGAGATATTGTACATGTAACAAGGACTTATAAAATCTTGTGTACAGCAGATGGAAACCAAAACCAATGGTAGTAGCAACATTCATAGACATTTTCTTTCATAAGTAACACTATTGACTTTTATAACCTTTCATTCTACCTCATTCTTTTCAGGGGCCCCAACAGTACCTGTATCAATGATTAATTTTTATTTAGCTTGATTAGGATGGGGGCCTATGGAATGTACCATGTCAAATGCAATATAGATACTAGAAGGAAGAAAAGGAGGGATAAGGAAAGGAGGAAGTAAAAGAAAAAAGATAGAAATACTTTGTGTTTAATGGAAAGAAATGGAGGTCTCTGATGAATATTTCCAGTGGAGGTCTTAGAGGTAAGGGGGATATGATAGGAAAGAGGCAGAAAATTCACAAGCACAGTGATTTGAGTTTGAAGCAGTAGTACGTAAATGCAGACTAGTTGAAGGTATTTTCATCAGTGGAAGGAAGTGAGGGACGCTATTGTGAATATCTATGGCTTAATACATTTCTAGAACTATTTGTGATGTTTTGTCTGTCCACATCGATATATCTTCTCAGAGGCGTCTAGAAACAAGACACAAACAGGAAGAAATTATTTTTGTCAAAAACTTTGTCTTTTAGAACTAATCCAAACACCATGGATCTTATCTGTAAGTGAGGAGTGCTTATTGATTACTCACTGTATGCACAACATGACCCTAAGTGTAATTTCATTTTTTTGTTGTTGCACATTGCTATCTTTTTTTATTTTAAAGAGCAAAACATAAAAAGGGTAGAGATAATACAAAATTAAAAAAAAACCCAGTAAGAAATCAACAGTAGTTAACATATTGCATATTTTTAATCTTAGAAGTAGTTGTTCAAGTTACAAGATCTAGGAATAAAAAATGATCAAACAATCAAATAATGACAACACAAACTATTCTTTTTGATGAACTGATAGAATTGGTACTACGGTTATCTATCTTGCACACTTATACATACATAGTTATATGTATATACCTACAATGTCATATTGTCTCCCTAGTGTAAAAAATAAACAATAATAATAATAAACTGAAAAAGTAATAAGGTCCAAAATGTACAATAGATAGTGTAATAATGAAAAGGAAAGAAAGTGCTCAAAATTAAAGAACAACTGGGATAGGGGAAAGCAGAAATGCAATTTCTTTTTGTATGGCTTTGTGGTTGTGCATTGCACAGTCTAACTGGTAGTCAGACTCAAGAGCTGGCCAGTTTGCCTTCTCATCAGCTTTTGGCAAGTGACCTTTCCTTCTAGGTTTTGAAAAGACTTCGTAGGTAATTCTGTGTTCCTCTCTACTAACATTTGGACTAACAAGATAAATCAAAAGACAAGCATGTAAAGGTGCAACTCCCTCAGACTTCCTTATGCAAGGATCGCCTCAGTGTGGCACCCAATTTCAGACTACACTCCCTTCCACACAGTTACTCATCACTCCTGCTCATTGTCTCTATTAGACCCTATCACCATTTCAAATACTCTAGGATTTTCTTACCTATTTTGTTATCATCTATCTTTTCCATGCAGACAGAGGAATTATTTTTGCATTGTCCACTGCTGGTATCCCAGCAACTGCAATTGCATTTGCACATAACAGGTGCTCAGTAAATATTAGTTGAACAAGTAAATTAATAGTGAGAATTTATAGCAGATAAATGTTTATCGATATTTTCTTTTATAATTTATTTTTTAAATTTTATTTTAAAGATAGTAAAATCAAACCAAATATAACAGAACAAAGTCAATCAAAACAAAACAGTAGAACTGGTACAAAACTTCAAAGCAAGATACTAGGAAAATAATAGCTACTGTAGTATATCTTGTTATCTTCACAATAGTTGATCATTCCATCAGGTATAGTAAAATCAAACCAAAAACAAAACAGAATAGAAGCAATAAAAACAGAATATAAAATAAAGCAAAAAAAAATTAATCAGAATAAAACAAAACAGTGAGAGCAATACTGGGCCTCAAAGACAAGATAGAAGGGAATTCCCCATATTTGCTACATTGCATACTGTCATTTTCCCAAGAGATGTTCAGACTGTCAGCCCCAGGCCTGCAAAATCAACCAAACAATACAAGCATTTAGTTGCTTTATGTACCTTAGTTGCTATCAACTTAGAATATTTTCTTTTATAGAAAAGGAACTAAGAAGAGATGAACTGATTCCATACTCTCAGATGATGCTCCTGGACTTTTGCAAGCCACATCTGTGCTTTGATAAATTCTTTTCTTTCAGACAGATAGCTTTCTATTTCTTACTAAAGTTGACAACCAATACAATACATTGCCCATGACTTAACGAATATTTAGTGGACCATGAACATGAACAGGACACCTTCTTCCTGTATACTTCCAAAAGCAAGGTACTTATGGGGCCACAGAAAGGGTCTGCTGGAGAATTAACAACCTGAAAACTTCCTGGAGAGTACAAAACCACTCCTGAGTACCAAAGAATCTCTTTCTCCTTGTCTCGGTAATCAAGGAGCCACAGAAGCAGAACTAGAGAAGATGACAAATCTTTCTGCAGGCAGGCAAGAGGAAAGCATCTGAGAGCCATGTCCATAAACATCCTGGATCAAGGGAGAACATACAGCTTCTCCAGAGGTGGGCAAAAGTGTTCAGAAATGCCAGTCTCTAACTCAAGGTTTCCAGGGGCTGGGCCAGTTAGGTTCCCTGTCTATTTGGGGTGTCTTGAAACTATAAGCCTTCAGTTTAATGCCAAGGTCATTTAGAAGCTACTGAGCTCACCACGGTTTACTGTTTTAACACTTTAAGGGTGGCATTAATGGTGCCTAATAGAGGAGAGTGTCATAGTAACCTGACCTTGGAAATGGTTTGGTGGGAGCTGAGCTCTGGCTTGTGAATCCTATTTTTAGTTTCCATGCAGTTTTAAGACTTAGCCCAATTTTCAGACCATCCCCTACCCAGGCTTGAAAATGGCTTTATTTCACGCTGTGCAGCAGGAGGTAAGCAGGTTTCTATGTGAAAATGACGGTGCTGAAGACATTTATGAACATTAAAAAAAATGTCTGCACATGGCTTAAAGCTACTCAACCTATTTCCCGTCCTGCACCATGCCTCATAGAGTGTATGCAAGTTCAGAGCTCCCTTTGAAATCAGTGGCAGATATGAGCTTGGAGCAACTCTGTGGGGCACTGAGCAATATAATAAATGAACCCCTTTGAAGAGCTGCCATTGTAGCTGGGCTTTTTTTGTGCTATCAGATCCTGATTTCTCAGGAGAGTTCTGTGGGATGGGAGTGGCCAACCAATACAACCCCCTCTGGTTTTCAACTTTAAACTTGAAAGTTGGGAGGGGTCTAGGAAAGTTAGTCTTACCTTTTCCTTAAAGAATTGGCCTTTGGTACCCTTTTGATATCAACTTCTAGGATTAACCACCCCATGCCCACAAACCTCCAGTTAAAAACACAACAAAAGCCGCCTTTCATTCATGTAAGCGCGCCCATCTCTGAAGCAACAACAGTAAGAAGATAAAGAAAACAAAACAAAAACAAAGCTACGGTCTGTCAGAGAAAAAGGAGGTTTACTTGTATCTAGATTTTTCAGAGTATTTATTGATTCAGAAACTCAGAATACAATCTGGGGTATCTCTCATGTTTCTCCTGTGCAAGTTAAATTGATATTGTGAGACAGAGATGAGATTTCTTAAATACAGTATTTTTGAAAGCCAGTTAAAGCCTTTTGTTTTCACTTTTGACTAAATATCCCTAAATCGCTGGTATAAATATTTCAAATAACTAAGTTCAATAAGTATGTTCAGGTTGGTTGCCTTTAAATGTATTCAAAAAGACTGAATTAATTGGCTTAATTTTTTAAGTACATGTTTGAACGACTCTTTGGTTGCTAACAACTGCACTCAATGCAGATGTAACTAAATTTTGCTGCAGCCCTTCTCTAGTTCTCAAAATTTTTTTGTTATCTCATTGTGAGAATGCTATTGTTAAATCTGCTTAGCACATACAAGAACTGAGGTGAAGGAGTTCCAAGAGCAGAGCTAGGAAATGACAGAGCTGATATCTAAAATCAGGCCCAATGATGCTCCAATTTGCCCTAATTCCATTGCAACACTCTGGTTACTTCTCAAACTATAACAATCTGTTCCTTTCTGCAGTTAAAGTAACATGTTATTTATTTACAATGTGAGCAAATGCTGTCTCAAGGCTGAGACCCCATAAGGGCCGATGAAGAATGAGTGTAAGGAAAGTCAGCATCAGGTGAAATGAACTTCAAGGAAATGTGTATTTCTAGATAAAATATGCAATAAGAAAGTTCTTAGTCCATTCTCATTCTGGAACTGTTCCTAAAACAAGGACAAAAATAGAATAGTCTTTACAGTTATTGACCGGTATAAAAACCCTTTTACTTTCTTACAATCTACCTCATACCAAAACTAAGGTACATGGATACCAGATTTTAAAAAATAAGTGAAATGTAAATAAAAAACATATAACAATAAAAACAAGGCTAAGGACTGGGAATATAGCTCAGTGGCACAGTGCCTGCCTGGTAAGAGCAAGGTTGTGAGTTCAAACCCTGGTACAAAAAAACAAAATAAAACAACAACAAAACAATTGCTAATATGTACTGAGGGTTTATGATTTTCCAGACACAGTGCTAAACATGTTTACAATGATTGTCTCACTGAATTCTTACTGAAGCACTGTGAACTGGATACAATTATTTGTGTTACTATATAGAAGAGGAAACTGAGGCACGGAGAAGTTAACAGGCTCCCCGTCAACCACCTACCAGGTGACAAATGCTGGATTTGAGCTCATTACATTCTGCTTTCAAGTCCAGGCTTTTTACCATCCCTAGCTCTATACCACATAAACACAGACTCACTGGCATTGCTCATGAAAAACTAATTGTCTCCTGGCATTTGGCTCTAAAGGAAATGGTTCTTTGTCTCCTCGTGAGAGGCGCACCCTTGGAACAGAGGTTAATTCGTTTCTTACCGTTACCCTCAATGCTAACAATGTTCAGAGTCCCGTAGCTGTTTCCTGCTGGGTTTCTCAGTACCAGCCAAGGTCCGACACCAAGAGGCAGGGCAGCAGAAGTGAGTAATAGTAAAAAGAGCCAAAACAATATGAGTCAAGTACTTAGTTTGGATGGTTTACCTTGATCTTGAGATGTGATCTAAACCATCGGAAGAGATGAATGGACTTCATGTCCTTCGGGCTATCCTCTATGGAGCCTCCTTAGCTGTAAACATTCCTTGAGCACTGCTCTGCTGGAGGAAAAAGAAAAATCACAACCATATAGAATGGGGGCCATAAATCTGGAGTGAATCTAATCTCAGTTGTGCCTTTAATGTTACTCAGCAGTCCTATTACATGTGCTTCTCCCATTTCCCTCAGCTACTATTCCAAACTTTTGCCACTCTTCAAAACTTTCAATCTTCTCTCTTTGGGATGACCTTGCTTGTAATTTAGGGACTAGCAGTAATCAGGAATGGCTTTTCCCTTTGGACCCCATCCCATTCTCCCCTAAGCTCACCCATTCTGGTGTCTGCTCTTTCCTTGTCCTGATCTCTAGCAAAAGACAGTTTTCTCATCAGAGGCAACTCCATCCACTGAGCTATGGATATTATTCCTTCTTGCCTCCTTAAGATATTGGATTTAACCATAGCTTTTTTATTTTTTCTAAACTTCAGTGCTCTCTTATTTATTTATCATGGGAATGAGAATATGTTCATCCTTTTTTTGAAAAAATAAACAGCAAATAAACAAAAACCCTTAAATGACTCTGAGGCGCCTTCCTTTGATAACTATCTTTAAAAAGTGTGGCCTCAATTTGTTATCTATGATTTTATATCATCTATTTACTCTTTGACCCATTCCTACCTGGCTCTACCTACATCGCATTATATCATTCTGACCATTCTCCCACTGTTGGACCTTTGGCTTTGGCTTCTATGTTGTATCTTCTTTCTCTCTCCTTGCTCACCTCCTTCTGGACATCTCCATTGTCATAGTGGGTTTCTACTCCTTTACCATCCCCTTAAATATCAATGTCTTCTTTTCCCACTTTATTCATCTTGAAGGAATCTTGTCCCTGCCAATAGGTTGCATCTAATTTTCTGTCCTGAGTTCTTGTCCCATGTCCCCATCTTTTTTGTAAATAGTTTCACCTTCGTGTCCTGCAGGGACTGTACACTCGGCACGTTCAGATTTGAGCTTGTTCGTGTCTCCTTTGGTGCTCATCCTGTTATCCCATAAAATCTGTTCATCTTTCCATACTTTTTATGTTAGTATTTAGGCATTTCTTTCATTTTGTTTACTTTTTTGAAACAAGGCCTTGCTATATAGTTCAGGCTGCCTCAGTCTCTGGAGTGCTGGGATTACAGGTGTGCGCCACCAGTATCTAGGTATTTCATCATTTCCCTTTGACCTCGCCTAGAGCCTCTTAAAATTCTAATAATGTATTTTAATTATTAAAGTAATTTAACTCCCTCCTTTCTCTCTCTCTCTCTCTCTCTCTCTCTCTCTCTCTCTTTGAGATGGGATCTCACCAGGTAGTTCAGGCTGGCCTTGAGCTCACTCTGTAGCTCAGGCTGGTCTTGAACTGATAGTGATCCTCCTACCTCAGCCTCCGGAGTGTTAGGATTATAGGCGTGAGTCATCACATCTGGCTTTTCTCCTCTTCTTTTTAATCCGTGAACGAAAACCAAATTATTCATTTGAAATCCAAATGAGAGTCATAGGATAAAAGGATGGAAATAAGAAGAAACAAAGCAGATTGCCAGTGGCTCTGGAAATGAGAAATGTGCTTTATGGCGAGTGGTGTTCATTGGTCAAGACCAAAAATATCTAAATTTTTTTTGTGTGTTCATCCTTCTGGCTAATTAGTGCTATAAACAGTCCATATTATAACTAGCAAAGCTAAATAAGGTATGCGTTTTGTATTTGCTTCACAAAGTTGTTATAAAAATTAAGTGTGGTAACATAAAATCTCAATTTGCCAATTATAAAGCTCTACATAGGCGTGTAACGTTACAGTGCAGCCATTTCTTAGAGACTGTCAGTTTTGGGTCACTAGTTTCCACTGTGGCTACACAGGCTAACATCCAATAAGTTTTAGGAAACACGAGGCCTTGATCGGCCCTGCAGAATCCCAAATATATCCACAAGAATCCCAAATATACCACCTGCAGAGATTTTATTTGCTTTAAAGGCCAAGGATCTTTTTTCTCATTTTAAAAAATGCAAAGACTTTCTGTTTTTGAAACAATAAGTGGCACTGACATCTCTCCAGACTGAAAGCGCTATTGTCTCACTTTAAGCACCACCTTATTATTAGGTGAGGATGTTGTTGGCAGGAATGAATAATTAGGTAACTCTTTGTGGGCACGTTTTATTCAGGTCCCTAGGGGAACATACAATTGTTACATCTCCTTGGATTATTTCACAAACATATGGCAAACGAAGCACCTGAGCCAGATGTACGAGCATATTATAGTATGTCTGTTTTAACTTAAAACTGTGAAATACATCAGATGGTAAAGTTATTTTGGTCCTGAACATCCATCATGGAAATAGTGTAGAAGTATCTTTTCTTTATTGTCCATGTTACTTGGGCTGGAAGCAATCAAGGACAAAATAGCTTGGAAATCATCGCTTGCAGTAGAAGATTCCAAGTGAGGTTCAAGATTACTGAAGTAAATGGTCTGGACTTACATGGACCTCAACCATTTCCACATAGCTTTTTAATGCTATACGCAATATCCATGGCTGGCAGGTCTGGAATCTCAACTTACCCCTGATTATTTTCAGTTCTCTTCCTTAGCTTCCATACTCGCTGCTCTGGAATTGCGTATGAGTAATTTCAAATGAATTTTTTTAAATAATGAGAGTGTATTCTTTATTGATTCAGTAGGGAACTTTGGTTGCTTTTTAAAAGTCTATTTTATTGTTATAACATTGGAAGTTTATTTTACTAAAGAGTCATGATCTGATAGGGGCAGCTTGGAATCATGGTAATCTAAGCAGAAATGTTCATCTCCTTTGCTATCCGGAACACTGTATTTCAGAATGAATGGCATAATTTTCAATCTGTGTTTCTCACGTTTCAAAATTTAAAAATACAGATGCCATGAATGCCCAAGTGTGTAGCATTGCTCTTGGTCTAATGAAAGAAATAATGCACAGGCATGGGGAACTCTGCTTTCCTTTCGATACATATGTACAAATTCCATTGGCATTAATGAAGGTGCTGCCCGCATGCTGCAAAAATGTGAGCCAAGTCACAGTGGAACCTATTACTCTATCCACTTAAAGTAGGTTGCATAGCATTCTGGAGCTTTTCCTGAGAATTAGGAATACATAATGCGAGAGTCTGCAAATAGTGTGGCAGCAGTAGTACCAGAGAAAAGGCACGTTTTATAACTAGTACGTCAGTATAGTGAAGATTTTGGGGTTGAATTGCTATAGTTGGCTAATGTTTTAGCCGACAATGGAAGTGGTCCACAGAGTCTTGGATATTCTGGCTTTGTGTTGCATCAAAACAAGGAAACAAAATATTTATGAACTTTATCTGGACTCGCCATCCTTTCCTCCTTTGAAATAGCAATTCTCTGCAGGATGATATGGATAGATGTGCAGTTCACATGTGCTCTAAGCCAAAGCAGCATTCCAGAAATGTGGTGCACCTGTGTTTTCTTGGTCACCCTGCTGTCACTAGGGTGCCTTAAACCCCTCTCTCTACGATAAGTGAGTAGGAGCTGGGGCAGAGGAGTGGGGGAGGGGGACAGGATCTTACCATGCCTCTTTTCCTTTTTTTCCTTTAATTCCTTCTTATTTTGAAAACCTTGGGACATAGATTTAATTTTAGGTGCTGTCAGGTTTATCCAGTCCAGAGCTATTGATAAATCCCAATATAGTGTCGAGGTGGCCCTGTATTCCCTTATACTCTACTGATCTCACAGGGCTGGATCTAAATTTATAAAACACACATCTAATGTTGCAGAGTTGCTCAGGTCAGGACATTCAGGGCCACATGGCATCAGGCAAACAACCCCACAAAACTTCATCACGCAGAGGCCCCCTTTGTAAAGTTGCTAACCCAACAACCTTTCTCGAGGCCCCACAGGGCTGCTACTGTGTTAATGACCCTTGACATCAGCAAGCTCAGCACTCTGATGAGTCTGAGAAATGGACTTTTAGCATCAGGAAGAATCACAAAAAGTCAAACAAAACTACTAGCAATGAAGGCAGACAACAAAATGGAAATACTGATGCTGTGCCCTCACCTTCACTTCCCCCACTGAAGATTTAAACTTCTGACAGTAAAAGCAATAATATTCTGACCTTAAAGGGCAGAGGTTCTGCTGCCAGTGATTGTGTGAAGAATCATTCCTCAGTGGCGCTAGTACTACCAGCCCCAGCGGCGGCAGCAGTGGCAGCAGCAACCACAAAAACTGGAGTTCAGTCATATTGGCATCAGATTCTGGAAAGGGGAGGGCAGAAAGGGAGGGAGTCTATTGGCCTAAAAAGCTGAAACATCTGCTGGAGTTATTAACAGCTTTTTGGCTGAGTTCAGCAGCAGGGCACCTTGTGGTTGATAGATTCTTCTCTCAGCAATTCAAAACAATGCAGTTAAAGCAAATTTCTCATTTTCAGAGCACAGCTTAATGAGGCATACAGTATTTTAAAAATAGTCACACTTAAAATGGTCAATAGCAGGGACTGCAATCAGTGGTTACCTCTGGTACTCCACTGCATTGTTAACTTTGCCAGGGTGATTGCATAACATGGATTTTTCAAAAGACCCCGTAGCTCACAGTTAACTCACTTTGTAGGAATTTACATTATTTATGAAGTTTATGCAGATTATCCAAGGGTGTAAATATTGGCAAACTTGATCAAAACCACTTAGAGACTTTGTGGCTCTCCCTTCCCAAAAGTGTGCTTTAAACCACTTTAAGTTCAATTCCAGGAAGGGTTCCAGGGGACCACATTTTGAAGATGAAATGAAACTGAACATGCAGAGACAGCCTGAGCTAGAGACTGCACTGGGTCAGAAGTAAGGGTCAAGGGTTTTATCCTTATGCCTAATCCTAACTGGCTGTGTGAATCTTTAGGGGAGTCACTTAATTTTTCTGCCTCTATTTTTTCCTATATAAAATTATGGGGCCAATTAAGGAGTATATCTCCAAATGTTTCCAGCCAGCCCTGCCATCCTGGAACCAGCAGAGTTCAAATCCAATTTTTAAGTAATCCCTCCTTATGAGGTCTACGAATTGCAACCAACTTGAGGCTGTTCACCAATGCGTGACAGTATGTGCGGTATTAGAGGGGAGACATCAGACAAACACATTACACAGTGAAAGAGCTCTGTTGGTCACTTTTAGGGAAGGCAACATGTGCTGCAATAGGCGTGGGCAGTACAGACATCCCCAGCTGGATCTGCTAGCCTGTTAGTCTATCCGGTTAGATGATAGTGTCCAGCTCAAGGAAGGTTCATGCACAGCTTTGTGCCCTACAGATCTCACTTGCTGACTTTGGCAGAGGGAAGGGGGTGGCAAGGGAATGAGAAGGCAGACCTGTAGTTGGCCAAACACCTGTGATGAAGCTAAACTCAGCCCCATTCCTCTTTCATCACTTGCCCCTGTGCGTAGCATGTGGCAAGAGGGGAGTGAGAAGTCTGCCAAGTCATTGTTTCAGCAGACAAACAGATGATCTGATCCTCAGCTGCAGAGGGAAATAAAATGAGGACAACATCTCCCATTCTGTGCTCTGATCCAGGGATCTCTGTGAACAGATAAGGGACCCTTATATGCTCAAAAATTATTCTGACTAATTCTAAAACCAATGTACCTCCTGACAGGCAAAGGGTCTCTTGAACGCAGGAGTGCTTCTAACCTCCGACATCAGTTTCTAACATTAAGGTCCAGGACACAGGGTCCATGCCTAAATCAATTTGGTCCTATTTGTCAGTAATAGTCTCAGGCTTCACTGAAAACTTCTGGGAGCAGCATACTAGTGAATAAAAACAAATCAAAGCCTTTCCACAATGCCCGGAAGGGTTTATATAGTGTCCTCCTTGATTCCAGAATGAACTAGAGGGAAAACTGTCCAGTGTCCAGAGCCCTTGTATCTGGCAGATAAAAGTAGGCATCGTCAACTTCCTGCTGCAGCACCCATTTGGGAGGTATCAGGCTTGATTTTAGATGAAATGGCATATATACAGAAGGACACATCATGTGTCTCCTGGGAGATGTTTCTCAGGGCAGCTTGGGCCTCTGTTACCATTGAAAAGAGAGCTAATGTCATGACATGTCCTCTAGAAGACCAGCCAACATGCTGTTCTGAGGGTTAACATTGCCGCAAGAGGCTCCTCATTGTTGAGCAGTTGACTCCTGGGATCCAGTGGAACCAGATCCAACTAGCTTTCTGAGAGCTACTTGGTGGGGTGTATCTTTTGGTAGAATAAATCTCAGAGGTGACCCCTGGCCTCATACAGGGATTTATTGAACCTGTGACTCTGTGGTTCAGATGCCTTTTTAAAGTTCCTGTGTTACAAGGATGCTACAGTTCTGTGCAGCTTTAAAGCAGTCACCAGTGTCTGTGGTGGAGTAAGACTCACCTGGAAAGTGTGCTCTAAGTAGAGTATCACCCCTGAGCTCCTGTGGGAAACCATACTTTAACTTTTCCACAGAGATACAAATGAGATGAGAAAGGGAGACCCAACCTCTGCAGAAGACAGTGACCAGGGCTGGGAAAGTAGTCTTCCCAGCTCCCAAACCTATTGCTACAAAGTTTAGGGTTGCAGATTTGTCTGAAGGCCCGCATGGCCTGAGCCAGTTGTTCAATAGTTTCTTATGGAAGTCTGGGGACTCAAACTGCTGCTGGAGACCACCTGCAGCTACCAACCCACAGGACACTGAGTGGTGACAGAGCCATAGCCACTGAGTAACCTTAAGCTAGCTCCCACAGATTCCTGGAAAGAACACTGAAATAGGACAGGTAGATAGGAAAAGTATGAAGTTGATGTTCCCTCTCTCTCTCTCTCTCTCTCTCTCTCTCTCTCTCTCTCTCTTTCTCTCTCTCTCTCTCTCTATTGCTCTTTCTCTCTCTCTCCCTCTCATACACAGAGACACCAAGAAATCTGTGTCAAAAGACAAGTATAGACATGCATTCACATCTTGTGTCACCTAGGGCATGGCTGATAATTTTCTAGACATATGTATGTGTGTGCATTTAAACATCACATCACCTATCAAGTCAGGGCATGCATGAGACCCAGTAGCAAAAATCTTTTTTATTAGTGAATAAAAAGTGATAGTACCTTATTTGAACTTTGCCATACTTGATAATTGCCATGTAATAATCTAATTCTAATACTTCAAGGGGCATGTGTAGTACTAAAATTGAGAAACAGAAATTAGGAAATTCATGGATTATATTTTGGCCAATGAGCTAATAACTAATTTTGAGTAAATTGTTCAGCCTCTACATAATAATTTTTCTTTTTTCCAAAGTACTATGAAGTGAGACTAAATGTTGTGATCATTTTAAACTGTGATATACTATTTCAGAGTTAACGTGAAAATTTTGGAGTTGGCAATAATTATAACATAACCTTTTACAATTGGCAGAATTAGTCTTCAATTATCTGAAAAAAAATCTTATACTGATTTGTTACTTCGAAGGAGGCTCTTTCTCAGGGATGCTACACAGATGAAAGATAAAGGAGGTAATGCAATCTTACTATTCTGTAGCAAAGCACCTATATTCTTGTAGCCTTCCAAGTAACAATAGTGCTCAATTGATCTCATCTTATTGTTAAATGAGGAGGAAAAAATTAAGTCATTTGTCTGTATTTACACAGTGATGTTTCTTTACAACATATCCCAATTCGGTTTAGTTTTAATGACAAAAATACACTCCCTTACAAGATATGTTATCAAAGATATAGTATGACAGAACCCTAATATACATTGTTTGTCTTTTATCTCTCTGTTTTATATACTTTCCATGACATCTGTCTTTTAGAAAAAAAGTGTCTAGTGTTTACCCCTTTATCCAAAAAGAGTGGAAAATTTGGCTTTAAAATTCTTCAGTATAGAGGCTGAGGTAGGAGGAGTGTTGTGAGTTTGAGGCCGGCTTGGGCTACAACACAAGCACAGGACTGGCCTGAACTACATAGTGCAACCCTGCCTCAAAAAATCTAGGGCTGGGAGTTTGGCTCAGCAGCTTAAGTGCCTGCCTGGCAGGTGCGAGGTTATGAGTTTGATCCCTAGTGCCACAAAACTAAATAAATAAATAAATAAATAAATATAATAAAACAAAATTCTTCAGTAGAAAGTACATATTGCCATCCAACATTATTAGCCTTCATTAATTCACTGATGAATAAATGAATATTCTGACCTGTTGAAATACATAAGATTATAAACTATCTTCAGTAATAACAAAGAAGCTCTGAGGAAAAAGAATCTACATTACTGTATACTTTCTATGTTCCAGACACCTGCTATAATGTTTTTGAAGTGTGTGATTTTCTCAACTCTGTTAGTTAAGTACTTTCTACAGATCAAGAAAGTAAGACTCAGAAAGGGGAAGCACACTGACCAACAATACATCATTGCTATGTGGTAGAGAAAAGTTTTAATGCTAGATTTGCCTGACCACTTCACTTAACCATGCACATAACACATACACAGAAGCATATACTTCTAAGGGACCTAAAGTTTAGGTAATACAGATAATACCTCCCATGATAGTCCAAGGAAAATCACTGGGTATACCCAGGAATGAGTCAATGAAGAACTGTGTCTGAATAGAGTGGTCAAGAATCACATCTCATTGGAAAAGTGAGACATACTGAGTATTGACGAGCTGATAGGCAGATATGAGAGGGTAGCACATTTCACTTTGAGGAAATAGATTCTAACAGGGAATGTACTGCAAAGAAGCAAGAAGAAATCAGCTTGACTAAAAAGAAAGTTCCTTTTGGAAGGTCATGTAACATTGGCAGAAAAAGAATTGAATGTGGTGGGCACAGTGGTGCATGCTTTTCACACCAGCATTCTGTGAGGCTGAGGTAGGAGGATCACAAGTTCTAGCTCAGACTGGGTAATTTACAGGTACAGTATCTCAAAATAAGAAATAGACAAGTGTTGGAGATGTAACTCAGTGCTAAGGCCCTGGGTTCAATACCTAATAAAAAAAATTAAAGAAAAAAAAAGTCGAATGCCATGGTAAAGAACTGGATTAATATTTTGGGTAACAGTAGATTGTAACAATTTACTTAGAGATAAGTAGGAGAATCAGTAATAAGAGACGAATTAGATTGTGATAGTTGAGGGATGAGGTGGTTATGTCATGATATTGACATAACAATAAGAGAAATGAATTTAAGGAACTCTCAGGGTAAAGAGCACTGCTCCAAAAAGATGTAGGATTGACTATGGACTGGTGGAAGGACCTGGGATACTAAAGGTTGTCCAAATGGTTGTGCTTTGACTCCCTTGTTGAAGGTTCAATTGTTTAACACCTATTCTATACCTGGTGCTATTTGTGCTCCTTGGAGGCACAGCAAGTGACCCAGCTGGCCTCTTTCTGTGCTGTCAGCAAGCTACATCCTCTGCCTCTTGGGTGAGTGGTGCTGAAACTGGAGTTGAAAAGAATGGAGACTTCATGCAGAAGAATTGATTTTGTCAAGGAGATGAGAAACTGGAGGTGAGATCAGACTAGCCCAAATTAAAACGTGGATTAGGCAGGTGATGGTCAAGAACAACGTATTTGTGCACAGCGGTGTTGGGAATAGAAGTTACAAATTTATTCTCTTTATAGAACTATACTAGGTATCAAATCATTTTCAAGTTAGGAGCTGCCACTCCCACAATTCCCAAATACCATTTTCTCCATCTGCCTTTCTCAGTAGACTTATCCCACTGCCCAAACTCACACTTCCTTAGTGTTCTTTCTAGTGTCACTAGATTCTTTTTGTCTATCAAAGAAATATAACATTTGAATAATTCTTTCGTTTGTCACAAAAAAAGATACCCAAATAGGCCTGATTGCTTCAAGAGGGTTCTGAAATATTTCCTTTCTGTGAAATTTCTTTAGGGTTGTGCTTTATCATTTAATGTGCATACAAATCATGTACATACAAATCATGTGAGGATCATGTTAAAAATGCAGCTCTGGATTCAGTGTATCTTCTGATTTGGTGTACCTGGGATATACTAAGTCAATATCAATTCTGCCTTTCTAAGCTCCAAGGTGCTGCTGCTGTTGCTGATCCTTGGACCTAACTCTGATGCTCTGGCATCATTATGCTATTAAATCTCCTATTGTTTTTTATCATAGTTACTTAGTTACTTGTTGCTGAGACAAAATACCTGATGCTAAAAATTAGGGAAGCAAAAGTTTATTTCTTACAGTTCTCAGGAATTTCAGTCCATACTCAGTTGGCTCCAAGGCAGGGTGGTGTAGCGGGGCAGCCATTCATGGCAGCTGCCAAACAGCAAGGCGTGCGAACCCAGCAAGAGAGAGAGAACATGCCTTCCTCTAGCCCTTACCCTGAATGTCAGCTCCAACCCCGGGTGGGTGTAACACTCACATCGCCAATCCCAGCACTAGACAACAAGCCAATCTTGAATGCCAGACTCAGCCCTGTCCATGCCACAATTACGTGAGACTTTGGGGGGACACAGGATCAAACCCATACACCTTTTGTCACTGATGATCGTTAAGAACAACCATTTGTAAAGACGACGAAATAACAGGAATTTAAACTCTGTGGGAGGAAAGATATGTAAAAAATTTGTTATATAGGGGCTGGGAATTTAGCTTAGCAGTATAAGCACCTGCCTGGCAAGTGTGAGGTTGTGAGTTTGATCCCTGGTACAAAAAGAAAAAAAAATTTTGTTATATAACCTAGGGTATGGAATCAACATCCAAAAAGAAGAGCAAACATATTATGAGATGTGACTTCCAAATTGGGTGGTCTGAAAAAGCATACTAAAAAAGAATAATTGGGGGAAGATTAGAATTATGGTAGAGAAAGGAGGAGAAGAAAAATTTCAAGTTTAGGTGATGTCATCAATGTTGTATTATGCTGATCTACAACATATTTTGCCACCCTATTGCACAGTTTTACTCATTACTCTGATCTCAAAATTTTTTGCTTCTTGGTTGTTTCATTTTGATCTCGTGCAAAGCTTAGGTCAACAGTGAGTTTCTATAAAAAAACAAAATTGACTTCACTTCATTAAATTTCAGAATTTGAAGAAGTATTGAGGTTTTTTGTTAAGTCTTCCTGTTGCTATGTCTTTCCACTTATTAGTTTCATTATGATCCTCAGTAAAGATTCATTATTTGCTGAGAATAGGTTAATTGGGGAGAGGTTACATGTACATGTATTACATTAATATATATAATATATGTAATATATGTAATTCTTACTAGTGATTTGCAGTGGCTCTTACTTTTGTATGCTAGCATTATCTTTGCTTTTGGGAAAAATACCCATTTTAAAAAAATTATCTATTACCCAACTTATATCCCAAAGCATCATAACAACTAGAGTTTATTCCTATTATGTTTTCTAATAATTTTTAATTTATATTATTTCTTATACACAGAAGAAACTCCTGAAATCTGTGTACTTAACATACACATTCATTTCATATACAGTAGGCTTACTAAACTTAATCAGTTTCAAAGTTTCAGCAGATTCTCGTTTTAGACATAACTGATAAAATCATCCCAAGATAAAAATAATCTTCTCACTTATACCTCATTTATTTTTCTTATCTTATGGAACCAGCATGGACTTTAAAAAATATTTAATCATAATGTCTAATATGAATATCTGTCTTCTTTGGTTTTATATCTTGATCAATGTTATTAAATTATTTTTTATAACTTTTCTGTAAAAATAATTTGACATTTGGGTTGAATTATGATATCAAACAATAATTCTCAAATAGTATTATCTCTTAATAACTTTTTAAAGCTTCAATTTTTCTATTTTTGCTCTTTTCTGGAATTTTTCAAGACAAAAATATAGACAATATTTTAATTTTGGTCCTCACATTTCCAAAGTTCTTACACATCAAAAAAGTGGGTAGATATAAAATTACTAGGTCACAACTTTTTCTTATAAAAATCTTGAAACATTGGCTGCATTGATGTCTGCCTTTTAAACAGTCTGCAGCTGACTTTGTGCTTTTGTAGGCGACACCACTATTCCCCAACCCCACCCATAAATGAGTAGTAAAAAGATACAGTGTCACACTCTGTGGTCAAATCAAAAGATGCCCATAAAAGGACACATCAGCTCCACTGTGGTTAGATCCTCGGGATTTGGGCATTTCTATAGAGCTGCAGTGGGAACACATTACATTTTCTATGCAGCTTCTGCATTTCCCATGTTCATTTTGATGAAGATATGCTTATCTTTAATGTGTAAGTGTGGATAGATATAGATATACAGATATAGATAAATGGCTAAAAGTCTGCCTAGTGGTGGGAAATTTAAGGGAAAAGATGGCACAATCTAAGTTGTGCCTTGAGACATGATGAATTTGCCAGGTCAGGGAAAAGCAAATGGGAACAATTACTCAAAGGAACAGTATGAATCCACAGCACAGATCAGGAAAAACTGGTGGTTTCTCACAGGTAAACCACAGGTTCATGGAGGAAAAACTGGAGATGGTGCTGGCAGGTAGGACAGAACCATACCAAACAGCAGCTCCAGGGACACAGGCACTGTTCTGAGGGAAGCAACCATCGGCACCAAGGAGGAAGCATCCAAAGTGAGAACAGTGTGAAAGTATCATCACATCCACGCATCAGACTTGCTGTGCTGGTGGTCGGCACAGGGTACGAGCAGACTTTTGGAATCCTAGCTAAGATGAAGCCCTGGCGTTTGGGCAGGAAATGGAGCAGGGACAAATGAAGGTTAGGCTTTGGGCTTGAACTGACAAGAGATGGAACTGAGAGAAGTGGCATGAGACTGGAGGAGCCAAGATGAGTGCCTTTCTCCCAGCATGGGAAATCGAGATAGAATGACAGGGGAAATTAATTTTTAGGGAAAAAATGGTAAATTCAGCTTTGGACATAAGCTGACTATGGAATATATAGAAGCTGTGCAGGATGAAGATGTAAATGGGAGTCTGAAGGTTAGAGGTTAGGAGAGCGCTGTGGCATGGCCAGATTCAACTGGGACATACATAAATGGGAATGAAGAGGGGAGAGAGAGACAGACAGAGAGAGACAGAGACAGAGAGACAGAGCCAGACATAGAGACAGAGACAAAGACAGACAGAGACAGACAGATACAGTGAAAGAGACAGAGATACCAGAGAGACAGAGAGACAGAGAGACAGAGACAGAGACAAAGAGAGAGAATGGATATGAAAAGTAGGGCAAGACAGGAAAGGTAATACCAGACCCCCACAAAGAGTGAGTAGGTCAAAGACACAACAGTGATGAGTAAGTGAAAACAGACCTTAGGATCTGTAACCCAAGAAGTCATGTGTGACCACTTCTGGAGGAGCTCCAGTTCACATGCTGATGATTTTTAGAGAAACCATCATGGGGACTTTGTTTCCTTCTATAAGGGGAAGTGAGGCAAAAGAAAAGTATGTAGATAGTTTATACAGAGATCAATGTTTTTTTGTGGTTTTTTTTGCTTGCCCTTTAAGGATAGAGTTTAGGAATCAGCCCTAGAAGTAAGCTGACCTCAAGATATTTTTAATGTTAATTTCTTGACTGACCTGTTGGATCTGCCTAAAATTCTGCAAATTATTCTTTCATATAATTCTTTCTAAATGTTTAAATCCACCCCCCCCGCCCCAAGGAAGGTGTTCAATTGTATTTTAAGATTTTCAGTTTTAATGATTCTACTTGATAGAAAAACCCAGAATCTTACATTCCCACCAAAAACGTAGAAGGGTATGGAACTCAGAATGGAGATTCCTCAAAAGTTAAAACTAGAAATTTCATTTGACCCAGCTATTTCCCTTATAGGTATCTTTCTAGAAGAGTTAAAGACATCATATTACAGAGATATTTGGATATTTGTGTTTACAGCAGCACAATTCACAGTAGTTTAATCTTGGAAGTGGCCTATACTGTGTGTCTATCAATAGATGAATGGATAAAGGAAATGTGGTTTTTTATACATCATGGTGTACTACTTTTTACTAAAAAAGAATAAATTTGAGTCATTTGTAGGAAAATAGGTGCATTTTGAGACCATATTTTTAAGTGAAATAAATTAGATACACAAATTTAAATATTGCATAGTTTCACTCATTTGAGATATCAAAAACATAAGTAAAGAGCAAAATAAATAAGGATATTAGAAAGTAGGGAGATAGATCTTTTTCAAACAGAGAGGGGATCAAGAGATGGAGGGGGAGGGAGGGCGGGGTCAGAAAGAGGATGAAAAAGCACTGAAATGCCTTATGTACACATACCAACTCCCCAGAAGGAATGTAATCATTATACAATTCAAACATATAATAACAAAATAAACTGAAAAAAAGGAAAAACCAAGAATTTCAGTGAATATAGCAGCCTAGAGTTGGAAGGCACCTTGCATCATTTTGTCTATCCTGTTCCCCTAGATCCTGTTTGGAGACTCAATATATTTCTAGCAATAGTGAATTGCCACTTCCAAAGGAAGTCAGTCATTTTGTTGGTCATATCATACCTAAAACCATGTCTGTATTAGCTCTGCTGGACTGTGTTGACCTGTATATAATAGAAATCTCTAGTTAAATTATCTTGATAAAGATAAAAAGAATCTCATTTCATTTAATAGGAAGAACTGAGGCAGGCAAGATTTGTAAGGTTAATGTTTTATCCTAATATCAAGGGATTTTTCTGTCATTTCCCTCAGCTATCCTCAGTGTCTGAGCTTGGCTCCCCTCATTGTTACAAGCTGGCTCCTTTGAGTCCAGGTTTCAGACTCCGTCATCAGATGTGCAGCAGATGAAACAGGCTTGCCCTCCTTCCCTTTCTCCCTCCTGCCCTCCTTCCATTTTTTCTTTCTTTCTTTCTTTCTTTCTTTCTTTCTTTCTTTCTTTCTTTCTTTCTTTCTTTCTCTTTTTCTTTTTGTTTCTTTCTTCCTTCCTTCCTTCCTTCCTTCCTCCTTCCTTCCTTCTTTCCTTTCTTTCTCTCTTTTTCTTTCTCTTTCTCTTTCTCTCTCTCTCTCTTATTTCCTCCCCTCCCTCCCTTCTCCTCTGTCTCCCTCCCTTCCTGCTTTCCTGCCTTTCTTTTTAAACTAATGAAAAGACCTTTTCCAGAGACCGTGTGTAGTCTTCCACCTTAGTAGTATGTTCTAGTACAGAATAAGAGATCTGAAGCTATGCTTCCTGAATTTGATTTCTGACTCCATTTACTTCTTTGTGCAAGTATTTTCACCTCCCTAGTTCTTAATTTCCTCGCCTATTAAATTTAGTCATAGAACCTACCCTATAGGCTGTTGTTTGATTTAGCATTAAAACATACAAAGCACTTGGAAAAGTGTGTGGCATGTATAGCACAAGACCAACAAATGTTATCATTATGCATTTGATAGGTCTAATAGTGTTACATACTCATGCCTTAATTAGTAATTGTCAAAGAAAAAGGGCTTACTACAGTCAGTTTGAAGAAACAATGTTTATCACTGATATGTGTGGTATAAAGAAGCAGATCTGGACAGGGGCATGTAAATGCAACTTGGCCACTGTTAACAAAGGCAAGAGAAAAACAATGGGTGACTGCTGGAGAGGAGACCAGTGCTGTCACATAATGTACAAGGTGTTATTTGGTTTCATTTGAGTCATTGTCAGTTTGCAGACTAATGCTGAAAGAAGAAATTTGACATACAAGTCACTATGCATAGGCTATACTATTAATATATTGATAATATACTTGTACTAATTTGTGCTTGAATCCCATTAGGTGAAACATAAAAACATTTATGATATAGAACAATTAATTACAACAGCATGTCAAATGTTGCTTTAAAATATCTTCTATTTCTACATTAATCTGCAAAGCTTTTCCTGCCTACCTTTTTTGGTCTAAGTCTCACAACAGGCAGGTGATGGACTAAGAACAGTCTTTATTGCCATGTTGCAGATGGTGAAATTGAGGATTTGAGAAATCTAGTTTGAACTTTGAGCACAGAAGGAAGAGGTCACAGAATTCAAACTCAATTCAAATCATTCATTTCTACTGCGAAGTCATTTATCTATACCATAGTGCCTTACACATAAAATAGAGACATCCTGAAATGTTTTCTTCAACCACCATTAGCAGAGATTCCCTTCAATCCTATGGCCAAGAATTCAGTAGAGTGTGCCAACGGTATGCCAGTATGTGTGAGCACAGAGCTGACCATGACATTCTTAGCAGTGTACATAACAGACATGAGCACATGCATGTGTTCATCGGTATTCTAGGGAAGGGTTATCTGGAGGTTTTTGGTATTAAAAATATCCTTTCACAGGTATAGTGTTAGCTGCTAATTCCTATAGTTCTTACCAAAGTTAGCAATGGACTTTTGGAAATGTGACAGCAGAAAAGCCAAAAAAAAAAAAAAAAACAAACCATATTCTCAGAAAGATCTGGTCGGTTAAGAAAACAGTTTCATTCCAAAAGTTAACACTTCAATAAATCTCCACATAAGCATATAAAATTACTGCTGTTACATTTTTTTTATTTTTAAAAAACCTGTATATTCAAAAGAATAGTTGGTAACCTTTTAAAAACTTCAATTAACAATTTGACAGAAAGTAGTTGTCTATTTTTAACTGTTTTATAAAAAATATGACAGTTTTTAAATCATCATCATTGATATCAGATATATTCAGTGTTCCTGCCAGGAGTTCTAGCTGGGGTCTCTGCCCTCTGGACATCTGATTAAATACTTCTATACCCCATTTCCATGGTTCGTGATGGTCCAGCTGTGTTCTTGAGATTTTTAGGTCTTTTATTTTTATGATTTTCTTTTTTCTACACTATAAGGTACTGGCATGGTACTTGGGGTCTGTCCCAAGTGAGCCAAGGATGGGGCACTAGTCTCTTTACTCATTTCTAAAAAAATATACATCTCCCCAAAACCCCAAACTTTCTTTAAACATTGCATCAGTCAAATAACCCTACTGAGGACAGTGGTTTACAGTGTTACATTGAAGACCATGAAGTTTTCCATTGTCTTCCCAATTCCTATGTGGAATAAATGGAATATTATTCCTCCTTTTTCAAATTTAGCATATCTCTTATTTCAAAGTACCCAACTCCTCACTTTCTATTCCCAGGCACTTGCTAGAGCACTTTCTCTTAACAATATTATCTTCCTAGTCTGGGGTCAAATGCTAGTTTCCAAACAGCATATACCCAGGTGTTTACATTTATAATTGACTTTGTCTGGTGTTTGACCCACAGTTAAGCATACAAAGAAGATATTATTAAGAGTTTACTTTTGGACTGGGGATGTAGCTCATTGGTTTTGCACTTGCCTAGCATGCATGAGGTTCTGGGCTTGATCCTTAACACACACACGCAAAAGTTGACTTGCCCTAAATTTTCTGCCTATTCTTTTCCCAAGTGAAATTATAACCTTGACCAGGGGTTGGCAAATAGCCTAAGAGCCAAATCCAATCACATGTTTTGTTACAATTTTGTCTGTGGCTCTTTTGCTATCACCACAATAGTGGAACTGAGTAGTTTTGACAGAGACCATATGGCTCACAAAGCTGAAAATATTTATGATCTGCGTTTTCATAGGAAAAGTATGCCAACCCCTGATTTCAGCAACTCTCTTGAAAATGCTTTACCTGTACCTAGGGCTTTACTGTTCATAACATTTCTACACACATTACTTATATTGATCTCCTACCACTTTGAAATACCTGTTCTCATTTTACACATGAGAACATTTGAAAGTGACCAGCCCAAAATCACAGAGGTTGTGACAGCTGAGATTAGTAAAAATCGCTCTGTGGGTGTACTTCAGATAATACCCTTCAGAGAGGAGAGGAAGACTAACCTTCGATTGAAAGAGGAAAGGCCCAGTTATCCTTCAGCTCTTGTGATTCAGGAGTCGTCACCATTTTTGTCTGGTCCTATTGTGTTCACTCCTTCATTCTTGAGGTAAATTTGCCAGCTCAGCTCACTTACTCTAATGTCAGGACGTAGCAGATGCTAAATTGAAGATGCTATAGCTGTACATTAGTTCTTAATGTTGGGCTTATCTGGAGTAGGATTGAAAGCCACAGCAATGCCCCAGAGTCCAAAAGCCAGGCACAGATGTGTGGGCACCCAGGGCCCAGCTGCTTCCTGGCTCAGTTTTGTCCCTGATTGAGACTGTCACCAGGCCCTTCCCACACTGAATCCAGTGCTCTTTCCAGTATATTAAGCAGACTATTGAATAATGATAGCACAAATTAATGATTATGATTTCAGTAGGAAAAGACAAAGAAAGAAGGGAAAAAACTGGGTTGGTTTCCAAATCATCACTTTTATTCCCTTTCTGTGGGTACATGCGGCTCCTCACACTAAGTGGAAGGGAGAATCTAATTCCTTTTCTTTTGTATCCAGATGAGGTTAGAGACAAATAAGGGGTACACATACCAAATTAATCTTTTGTGACTAAGTTGTAAAAAGTTGGCAGCTTACACCTAGGTCTCGTGGAAGGCTTACCCTATGCCATTCCCTCTCAAGACCTATCTGCCATGCTATGAACGACAAAAGATGCAGGTGATCTAGTCAACAGTCACAGACTGATGCCCTAGTTAACAGTCTCAGCTTGTCTCTTAGCAGGTCACTAGCACCCACACACATGTGTGTGAGTACCTACTGTGATGGCTAGTCCAGTGGGACCTAAAATACTTAAGAAGCCACAAGCAAGAAACATCCAGACAACCCACAAAACTGTGAAAGTCAACACCTTACTATTTCAAGCCACAGCATTTTGGCATAATATATGTGTCTATAGGTAACCAAATAAAAGTTGAGGAAGAAAAACGCAACTTACTTATATACAAAAAGAGTGAAAATATTTTATGAAATCAGCCCATCCAATCTAGGAACCTACTGTCCCATCACAACCAAAAACAGAACTTGCTGAAATCAGTGTAACTAAGTAAGATTTCAGGCTTTTACCTCCTCTGCTCCTTTCATGTAAGGGAAGTGGGTTAAGGTAGATATGAGGGATAGGATGTAGAAGCATGGGAAGTTTATATTAGCATAATAATGCATTAAAGTTATTCTCTCCCTTTTTTTAATTTTTAAAATTTTATTTTAAAGAGAAGAGAAAACAGAAAAGATAAACAAAAAGCAAAAGAGATAAACAACAACCGCAACAACAACAAAACCCCAAACAATAACAATATAGGCTTTCAAACAAGACGATAGGAATTGAACAATGGTTGCTATACTGCATATTGTTATCGTTAAAAGAGTTGCTTAGATTACCAGATATTGTCATGCAAAATTGATCTAATAATATGAGTATTAACTGTTCTTTTCCAAGAACTAATAGAATTGGTAGTATAATCATCTTAGCTATCTTATGTATATATGTCCAAATTCATATCTTTTTTCTTTCCCTTCCTTCTTTTTGCCTTTTCCTTATCCCAGTTATTTTTCCCCTTTGAGTAGTTTCTTACCTTTTCACAATATTTATTGTAAATTTTGGATCTTATTTACTCTTTCAGTTTCTTAAACTAGGGAGAAAATATGGTATTTATACATGTGAGTCTGCTTTATTTCACTTATGAGTATGATATCAAATTGCATCCATGTACCTATAAAAGACTTGATATGATCCTTCTTTATAGCTGAATAATACTCCATTGTATAAAAATACCACATCTTGGGCTAGGGATTTAGCTCAGCAGCTCAAACACTTGCCTGGTAAGCATGAGGTCATGAGTTTGATCCCTGGCACCAAAAAAAAAAAAAGTCATATCTTTTTTATCCATTCTTCAATTGATGGGCATTTGGGTTGTTTCCAAGATTTCACTATTAAAAATTGTGCTGCTATAAACATGGGTGCACATATGTCACTGCAGTATGATGTTTTCAATTCTTCTGGGAAAATGCCCAGAAGCAAGATAAAATGAGACCTCTAATCCTAGCTTGTTGAGGAACCTCTACACTGATTCCCACAGTGGTTGCACCAGCCTACATTCCCAGCAACAGTGGAGTAACGTTCGTTTTTCCCAACAGCCACTCCAGCATATGTCATTGATTGATTTCTTGATTTTGGCCATTCTTTCTGAAGTGAGATGGAATCTCAGCATTGTTTTAATTTGCATTTCCTGAATGACCATTGATGTTGAACATTTTTTCATATATTTATTTGTCTACATCTGAAAATTGTGTATTCATCTCAGATGACCATTTTTTGATTGGGTCTCTGAATTTTGGGTGCCTGATTTTTTAAATTCTTTATATGTTCTAGATAGAAGTCCTTTGTCTGAGAGAGTTGAGTAAGATTTTTTTTCCCAATTTGTGGGTTTTATTTTCACTCTGTTGGAGATTTCTTTTGACATGAAAAACTTTTTAATGAGACAAGATCCCAGTTGTTGATTCTGGGAAGTATTGATTCTTGGAAGTACTAATTTTTGTTCATAAACTCTCTGCCTACCCCTATGTCTTCAAGATTTCCTACTTTGTCTTCCAGGAGATTTAGTGTTTCTGTTTTAATATTTAGATCTTTTACCATTTTGACTTTAGTTTAATGCATGGTGATAGACATGGGTCTAGTTTTAGTCTTCGGCATATGGAAAGCCAGCTTTTCCAGCATCACTTGTTAAAGAGGCTATCTTTCTTCCTGTGAACATGTTTGGCCCCTTTGTCAAAGATGAGGTGGTTGAGTATGTTTGTAGTTGTGGCTGTGTCTTCTAATCTATTCCCATTGATTTTCAGGTCTGTTTTTATTCCAATATTATGATGATTTTATGACAGTATCTTTGTAGTATAATTTCAAGTCAGGGATGCCTCCTGCCTTGCTTTTGTAGCTCAGAATTGCCTTTGCTATTCTAGGTCTCTTCTGGTTGGCTCCATAGGAATTTTAGGAATGATTTCTCTAGATTTGTGAGGTATGCTAATAGCATTTTGATTGGAATTGTATTAAATCTGTGTAACAATTTTGGGAGAATGGCCATTTTCACAATGTTGGTTCTTCCTATCCGTGAACGAGAAATGTCCTTCCACTTTCTGAGATCCTTTTTGATTTCTTTTTTCAGAGTACTGTAATTTTCAATATATAGACCTTTTACTTCTTTTGTTAGATTAACTCCTAAGTATTTTACTTATTTGGTTTTTTTGGATGCTATTATGAAGGTTAGTTGTTTCCCTTATTTCTCTCTCAGTGAGTTTGTCGTTTGTATACAAGAACGCTATTGATTTTTGAGTGTTGAGTTTGTATCCAGCTACATTACTTAATTTGTTCATTAGATCTAGAAGTCTTTCAGTGGAGTTTTGGGGGTCTTCTATGTAGAGAATCATGTCATCTTCAAATAATGATAATTTAACTTCTTCTTTTCCTACCCTTACTCCTTTTATTTCTCTCTCTTGTCTAATTGCTCTGGCTAATGTTTACAGAACTACATTGAATAGCAGTGATGATAATGGACATCCTTGTCTTGCTCCTGATTTTAGGTTGAGAGTCTTCAGTTTTTGTCCATTTAGTAAGATGTTGGCTGTGGGTTTATCATATATGGCTTTTATTAGATTGAAGTAAAGACCATCTATCCTGATTTTCCATAGGTTTTTTTTTTTATTTTAAAGATAGTAAAATACAACAAAGCATAACAGAACAAAGTCAATCAAAGCAGAGCAGTAGAACTGGTACAGAACTTCAAAGAAAGATACCATGAAAACAATAGCTCCTATAGTATATCTTGTTGTTTTCAGAATAGTTGAGCATTCCAACAGGTATAGTAAAATCAAACCAAAAAAATAAAAAAACCACAATAAAACCAATAAAAACACAGTATAAAATAAGGCCAAAACCATTTAATCAGAATAAAGCAAAACAATGAGAACAATATTGGGCCTTGAAGACAAGACAGAAGAGAAGCCCCCATTTTGCTACATTGGTACTGCTATCTTCCAAAGAGATGCTCAGGTTGCTAGCCCCAGGCCTGCGAAATGAACAAAACAATACAGGCATTTAGTTGTTTCATGTACCTTAGTTGCTAGCAATTTACCCAGACCTCCTAACCAGCAGGTTGCTTTACGGGGGACTGGGGGGGGTGGTTTTGTCCTTGAGTCTTAGCCTACGTGCTGGTAGGCATACGGTGGGGTGGGGGGAGCGTGTTTCTCTTCCCTGAGTCCACGCCAGTTGCGCAGGCCCCCGGAAGGCAGACTAGTTGTCTTCTGGTTGGTGCTGCTCAGGCCCAGTGGGCTTCCATAGGGTTTTTATTGTGACAGTTGGAGTTTTTCAAAAGCTTTTTCTGCATCTATTGAGATGATCACGTGATTCTTATCTTTGGCTCTATTTATGTGGTGCATTACATTTTTTGATTTATGTATGTTGAACCATCCCTGCATTCCTGGGATGAATCCCACTTGGTTGTGGTGCATAATCTGGATAATTTGATGCATTCTGTTTGCCAGTATTTTATTGAGAAATTTTGCATATATTTATTAGGGAGATTGGCCTGTAGTTCTCTTTTTTGGTTGGGTCTTTCTCCAGTTTTTGTTATTGGGGTAATACTTCCTTCCAGGAATGAGTTAGGGAGACTTGCTTCCCTTTCAATTTCATTGAAGAGTTTGAGGAGTGTTGGGATTAAGTATTTCCTAAATTTCTTGCAGAATTCAGCTGTGAATCCATTAGGACCTGGGCTTTTCTTTGTTGGTAAGGTTTTAATTACACTTTCAATTTCATTAAGTGAAATTGGGTTATTCAGCAGTTTTATATCTTCTTGATCCAGTTTTTGTAATTCATACGTTTCTAGAAATCTGTCCATTTCTACTGTGTCATCAAACCTATGAGAATAAAGGTTTTAAAAGTAGGTATTGATGATCTTCTGTATTTCCACAGGGTCTGTAGGAATTTCACCCTTTTCATTCCTTATTGTATGAATTTGAGTTTTTGTTTTTTCAATAAGGTTGACTAGGGGCTTATTAATTTTATTTATTCTTTCAAAGAACCAACTCTTTGATTTGTTATTTCTTTGTAGTGATTTCTTAGTCTCAATTGTGTTAATTTGTTCTCTGATCTTTATCATTTCTTCTCTTCTTTGGGCTTTGGGCTTGACTTGCTCTTCTTTTTCTAGATGTTTGAGGTGTAGCCTCAGGTTGTTTGTGTTCATTCTGTTTTCCTGATGTGTGAATTCACTGCAATAAATTTGTCTCTGAGGACTGCTTTCATTGCATCTCACAGGTTCCAGTAAGTTATATTTGCATTTTTGTTTGCTTGCAGATGTTGTCTAATTTCTTGTTTAATTTCCTCTGTGACCCATTGATTATTCAGGAGGGTATCCTTTAATTTCCATGTATTTATGGAGTTTTTTCAGTTTCTTTTGTCATTACTTTCCAGCTTCATGACATTATAATCAGACAATATGCATGGAATAATTTCAATTCTTTTGCATTTAGTTAAGCATGTTCTATGGGCCAGTATATGGTCTGTTTTAGAGAATGTCCCATGTGTAGCTGAGAAGAATGTGTATTCTGATGTTGTTGGGAGGAATACTCTGTACACATTTACTAAATCCATATGTTCACAAATTTGATTCAGTTCTGTTATTTCTTTGCTGATTTTTTCGTCTAGTTGATCTGTTTCTTTGTCAATGGGCTGTAAGGTCTCCCATTATAATTGTGTTATTGCTTATTTGACTTTTCATGTCTATTAATGCTTGTCTTATATAGCTGGGTGCTCCCATATTTGGTGCATATATATTTAAGAATGTTATCTCTCCTCTTGAAGTTTTCTCCTAACCAGAATATAGTGACCGTTTGATCATTTTTGGTTTGAAGTTCACTCTGACAGCAAACAGAATAGCTACCCCTGCTTTTTTCTGGGTTCCTGTAACATGAAGCATTGTTTACTATCCTTTGACTTTCAGTCTATGAATTTCTTTTTGGGTTAGATGGGTTTCTTGTATATGGCATGTGATTGGACATTGTTTCTTGATGCATTCCATGAATCTGTTCCTTTTAATTGATTAATTGAGGTCATCTACCTTAATGGTTATGACTGATATATATTGGCTTATTTTTGTCATATTATCTTTCTGCTGTTGGTTCTTGAGCTTTACTCTCTGTTTAATTATTTGCCCGGCTTGGTGGTTTTTTTCTGTTGTTGTTCTTGAAATCATAGTCATTTTTATGTGTATCTAGAATATCTTTCAGTACTCTTTGTAGGGTTGCTTTGGTGGTTGTAAAGTTCTTCAGTTATTCTTTGTCATGGAAGTATCTTGTTTCTCCATCAGTTTTGAAGGATAGTTTTGAAGGGCACATCAATCTGGGTTGGATGGTTTTTTTCTTTTAGTAGTTGAAAGACTTCACTCCATGCTGTTCTTGACTTGATTGTTCATGTTGAGAATTCTGCTGTGATTCTGATGGGCTTTCCTTTATAGGTTATTTGTTTCTTTTCTGTAACAGCTGTTACTATTCTTTTCTTATACTGAATTTCAGAGATGCTGATTATTATATGTCTGGGTGTAGATTTATTCTGATTATGGCTAATTGGAGTTCTGTATGCTTCATTTATCTGTGTGTCAGTTTCTTTTCCCATGCCTGGGAAATTTTCTGCTATTTCTTCTGTAAATAGTCTTTTTATATAATTTGTGCTGTCACTTTCTTTTTCATTTACACCTATCAACTTATATTGTTTTTCTTTGCATCATCTTGCAACTGTTGAATTGTTAATTCTTGGTTCCTTGTTTTTCTGTTTTGTTTTTTTTTTTGTATTTTTGGTACCAGGGGTCAAACTCACAACCTTATGCCTGCCAGGTAGGTGCTTACCCCACTGAGCTAAATTCCCAGCCTGGTTCCTTGTTATTTTTAAGAGATCTTTCCTGGTCATTAGCTGCAATTGTGTCTTCAAGGTCTGAAAGTCTATCTTCACATTCATTCAAGCAGTTTTTTCCAGCTTTAGATGGAATTTTTGATTTCCTGTATATCTGTTTGAATCTGTTCATGCATTCTAATTCTTTCTTATATTGTTAATTCAAGGCTTCCATCATCTACCAATGCGTCTCTATTTTTTTAACTATGTGTTTTTTCAGATGTGTTCAGCATTTGTTTCACTATGTTTATCATTTCTTGCTTCACCTTGAAGATTATTTCTGATATGATTTCCTTTATAGCTTCATAGAGTTGTTTCTTTACTTCAGTTACTATGATTTCAGAAATTTCAGGTGTGTGACTTACACTTTCTTCTATGTCCATGTCTCCTGGACTTGTTTGGATGGGCTGAAGATTTGAGATTGCATTTTGCTCTTTCATTTTGTCATTTGCTTGTATTTCCCTGGAGCAGCCAAATGCAAAGTCACAGTTGCTTCCTGAGTTGGTGACAGCTGTCCATACTGGTGGGGGTCTCCCCATCTGAGTGGGGGTCATTAGGCACACCTTACCAAGTCCTGAGTGGCCTAGCAAGGCTCTCCAGCTGGGTGGAGTACACTGGGAAGACCTTCAGTAGGCTATACACAGTGCACCGAGGCTCCCTGGCTTCTTGGGATCTCTGGGCAGGGCCTTACCAGATTCCAAATCTGCACAGACTCTCTCCATCTGGGTGGAGTATGCTGAAAAGGCCTTCAGCAGGCCACACACCCAAAGTTATGCTCCTTATTAGCAAGAGAAAGTTTTCTGTGTTGTTCCTGCAGGTGTAAGAATCCCATCTTACTTATGGGGAAAACTGAAGATGAACAAAGTGAGAACTTGTGAAATATCTCAGAATAGAAACAGGAAAGAGAATCCCCAAGACTCTGACCTGGAAATGTGAGGCCCCAGTTTGGAGAAGGACAAAAAAGTAGAAAAGAGAGGAGAGGTATTAGGATGGCTCTGCGAGTTGGTGGATTTCTATCTGAGATTGACTTCATACAGCCTGAGGGCAATCTGATGGGAAGAAGGAAGAAATATTTTACTCCATCTGTTCTTTAGGTATATTCCAACTGGCTAATACAATAAGACTGTCTATGCAAGTCACAGTGAGTTATATCTATTAAGTTCTCTTTGGTGTCTGGGTTTCACTGAGTTAGTTTTTGTCACATGAAGAAAAAAATTGACCATTCTGTAAAATGAAGGGTACCTGAAAATATCTCCCTTTAGCCTTAGAAGGAGAACAGATATCCCACCATTAAAGTATTTGAGTGCATGAATTCATGTGTATTTCCAAAAATAAGGTCCATTCTCTGCAACACAAGTAGAATGGTAAATTCCAGTATTCCCTTCTCTCATCACCCACTCCCACCAGAGCCCAGATGCGTTTACTTTCTCTCTCCCTTCCTACAGGTGCTGGCTGTGTGCCTCTGCATTCACCCGGATCTGTTCTATGCTCATTTCTACCTGGCTCTGCACAGTGAATAGAGCTAAGTTACAGGATCTCCTTCAGTGTTCTCTCTTGCCCTCTATTTGGTTGAATTCAGCCTATGGGCAGCCCTGGAGAATGATTGAAGGAGAGATAAAAGTGAGATCAGGATATTTATTCCCCTTGATGTCTCTATGCAGGTCACTTGGGCCAGTGGTATGCTTTGCCTAAATGACCCAGCTCCTGTCATGGCAACTCTTTCTGTAGGACTCTTGTTTTGGGTTCAAGTAACTTCCCCCTTGTCTCTTCTTTTAGGCAAAGGACTGGTAACAGCTGTGCTTTTATTAGCCCAGGATGTGGCACTAACCCTTGTGGCTTCCCCACCATTCTGTAAATAGTTCCTTTATTAAATTCTCTGGGAAGGATCCTAATTTGAACATGCCAGCTATTTCCTGCTGGGAACCTGACTGATACACTATTCTACATGACTGGTCATTTATGTCTCAATATAAATTTAGTTCAAAGTTTTCCTTTCCCTGGGACATTTGTAATTTTAACTCCAACTATGGCAATAAAAGAACCTGGATCCCCAAGAATTTTATGGATAAGCAATCAGGTGAAATTTGCATTGGTGGGAGAGGAAAGGTCAAGGAAATAAAAATCTGCCTCTTGCGGATCGTACCTAAAGGGGTCAGTTCATTTATTCTACCATTAATTATATACAATGCCTGGATATTACTTTTATGAGAGTGTTATTATGCAATAATGGTTAGGTAAAGGTGGAGTGCCACCTGCCCTCTCCCTGGCTGCACTGAGACAAAAGATGGATCCCTGGAGATCCAGTGACAGGAGAAGAGCCTTCACTTCATGAAGTAGAAAAACAAATTTTCAATGTAATTTTGGTCTTCTCTGCAGTGATTTTTGTTAGCTCTAGAGTCACTGAATTCTTTAAAAAATTGGGTAATGTTGTCAATGCTCTTCAAGGTCTTTTAAATAACTCCTGAGTTTTTAAATGAAGATCTCAACAGTACACAGGGAAGAGAAATGTTAGATTACATTGTGTGTCCAAAATGACCTACTTATGTTTGGGAAGCAATGTCCAAAACTTACCCGGGTATTCAAAGTCCCCTGGTCTGGATAAAGGCTTCCTTTTCAGTCTTCTATTTCTAACCCCTTTCTCTCTCTTTGCATTATTTCTCTATGCAGTTTAAGTTTCAGCAGTATCCATTAATTTCTTAATTCCCAAGCTTATGTACAGTTTCCCACCTCAGGGCCTTTGCGCAGCTTTTCTGCCATCTGGAAATGCTTTCCTTTACCTGCCCAGCCCTCCCACTGTATGATGAACTCCTGGAGGAAAGGACACTTGATTTCTTCATTCTGTATATCCCTTCTGCATAAAACATCTAAGTATCCCCTGAAGAGTTTGTGAAGTAAAGTAGCTGATCCAAATGGCAATTTTTCAGGAACTGTTTCTAATTTTCTTTGCCTGAGAAAAACAGGCAACTTGAGGTTCAAAAATAAGAGGGTTACACCACAAAGATTCCATAGTGTCCTAATCATTAACTCTTCCTTTTCAAAGTAACATTTATTTGTCTATTTCTTCCTCTATACATTTACATCTATTATATCACATTTCTATTCATGCATAGTGACAAGTACATGGATTCATTCTTGATTAGTAGAAATCTTTAGCATTGCTGTTTTCAAGCAGTAAGTGTTACATAAATGTAGTCTCTGTTGAGGATTTAAAATATGTAAAATCTTTAGGGTGCTTTGAGGCAGGGGACAATATCTTTGATTGTTTCTCAGTGTTTATCAGGGCAAAGAGGTAGGGTAAGTCTATCTAGAAGAAAGAAAAAAATCAGAGAGGTAAAGTTCAAAGTTAAATAATGCTTTTTTCTCAGATGGAAAAAAATCTAGTCTTCTCATGTCAGATGTTCCAAGAGATTCTTTCAGCAAGGAGTTAAGGTTGGATGTGGCCCAGAGCCGAGAGAAATCTTATGGGAGGCCAAAGGAAGGCAATGAATGAGGCAGCATGGAAAATGTTACTTCCAAATTTCAGAGTTATTCCCCAAAGATGAACTTCAGCTCTAAAATTTACCCTGTACCTTTTAATAGCATTTGGGGAATCATTAAAAGCTTTTGGTGTCACTACTTTAATTAAGAGTGAACGTTCTACATGGGCCAGACATGGTGACGCTCTGTCAGTAGTGATCTTTGGGGAGAAATGGAATGTCAAATAAATGTGGGCTCTTAGCTACTTACCAAGGGGCCCAGAACCCCTTACTAAAAGTATGCCTTGAATGAAAACCTCAACTAGCTAGAAAAGTGAAGCTGCCACACTAAAGTAGATGTTTGCTGCTTCCTCTAAACCCTGGGTCTTCATGTACACCTACCATTTATGTTTCACTGAAATTCTAGAATATGTAGTGAAACAATTAAAGTGTTTACATGTTTTGATAAAAATTGCAAAAGGATGTTGAAATTGAACATATAAACTAAAAGTCAAACATAAAATATGACTTATGACAGCATCTTTCACCTTTGGAATCTTAATATTTAAGCTTCATCCTTGGATGCTTTGCTTATGTGATTTGTGTGAATTTCACAATCAGTGAGGTAATAAAATTACCTTCTGTCAGGACTGCACAACACATCGCTTTTCAACAAACTTTGAAAGTAACTTGAAAGCGTATTTTCTTCCTGTTACTCTTTACCTTTCCTCATCTTTTGCGATAAACAAAGCAACCCTCTTTTCAAAACCTTAATTTATTAAAAGACACACTTGCTGAATGAGCAGATTCTGTAGCATAACTACATTCTTTCAGTTTTGGAGGGGATCCAGGGATATTTACTTTAAGTACAGTACAATCTTACTATCATAAAATATTGTGTGCAAAACGTTTCCCAATAACTGTCTACATTAGGATGTTATGTAGTTAGCCATTACTACTCTACCCAGGGTATACTATATCAGAAAAAAAAACACTGAACTTTAACTATTTCCTCCTTTGGGGTCTGAGAATCACTTTGAACAGATTAATGTGTGATATATTGTATGCTCTATAAAAATGGCAGTTGGATGCAGATTTTAGTATGCTGCCCTTTACAGATAGCCATGTCCATGGAAACATGGAACCAGGAACACAAGTTTTTGATGAGTTTATATATATATATGTGTGTGTGTGTGTGTGTGTATCTCAAGCACTTTGTCATGCTAAAACTCAAACTAAACCAAACCAAAATTTAAACCCCAAAATCAAAAAATAAAGTAATTTACACAGGACTTTATATGATCTAGCAGTACCTTGTGCAGGAAATACCTCCAGAGCTGCAGACACTAGTGTGTTAATGTCTTTGATTACTTTCATATGGTATACTTGGAATTGTTAAAACACAGCTGCCACACATCAGAAGGTACTAGAAACAATCTGTTGGACAATACAGCAAAATGGCAGTAAATGAACTTCAGAAAAACTGCATGCTGGTTACTAGGAGAGGATTTAAATAAAAAAGGAAAAGCAGCAGAAATTCTGAAATTGTCAAACACATCAAGAAATATCCCCAAAGTCACTGGCCTTTTGAACTCTTAAATGTCCCTTCAATATTAAATTCACTCTATGGTTTTCCTACAGAGAAAAAAATTAGCAACTCCTTAACATTGATTACTCTAGTTTTTCCTTTTCAGAAGATTTTGTTTAAGAGGACAGTTTTGGAGGAGTAATTATAGTCCAAAGAACAGACTTGCCTACCAAGAGCAAATCTCAAGTGGTAACGTGGTTTGTGTCCCAGTGTTTCAGCTGTGACACCTCATCTAGCATAGATAGTACCTGTTCTATTCTTAAAACTTTCCAATGAAAATAATTCAACAGTGCATTTTAGAAACTCACGTGGTGGCAAGTTCTTCACCTAAAAGGATTTGGAAAACATTAGCCACAATCCCAGTGGGTAGGCAAGTTAATCAAATACATGAGAGGGACTTAAATTCTGTTTAAAAGTCTCCTGATAAAACATTTCTCAAGAATGCACGATTCTGGGGACTGGAGTTTCCATTTACTACACAGATGATTTTAGTGATCAGAAGGGAAAACTGATTACCCAAATTGCTGATTAGTGATGTGCTGTTACAGCAGCACTGGGTTAGAAAGGGCCAATTCAGAATAGTTGAGACATCTGATGTTCCATCAAAGTGAGTGTTAAAGAATTGATTTGTGAAACAGTTTAGTGCACAAAGATGCTGGAGACATGAATTTGACAATGATTTATCAACACATATGCACAAATCAAGATTACCTGCTAACTTTAAGGTAGCCAATCTCTTGGCTCCCATTTACCTGGAAATAAATACAAAAAAATATAGATGTGTTTTTATATGTTGATCTATGATGAATAATTCTTCCGATTTCAGACAAATGGACAATAAATGTTTAAAATTAATTGGCTCACTGCTTCTGAAGAGCAGTTCTTAGATGCCAAGCAGTTCTTAGATGCTGGGGAAAATACTGTAGATGGAAATAAGACAGACAAATGTCCTTGTTTCTTTGCTGCTGACATATTGTCAGACATACATGGGGCACAGACACGTAACTAAGAAGAATTCTAACAAGTTAATTTGGGCTAATGATAAATGCCATTAAAAACAACTACACAATATGAGAGAGAGACTGTGGGTGAAATGATGTGCTGAAAAACTGTATTGTCAGCAAAAGGCTGTCTGACAAAGAAGCATTTAAACTGAGAGCTGAATGACAAGAAGGAGTCAATTTGGAAAGCTGTGAGGGAGAACCTTCCTCAGCAAAAGAATAACAAGTCCAAAGACCCCTAACTATGAGCAACCTGGCATGTTCCAGGAACAAATGAAACCACCCAGACCTGAGCTAAAGGGCAAGACATTCTGTGCTTTAATTTAAGCAGTCTACATGCTTTTAAATTTCAGAGCTTGAATACTTTGAGGATATTTTAAATCCTATCTGATTATGGATATATTCTTTTTACCTATTGTCTTATTAGAGAAAACATCTGTTTAGAAGTAAGACTGTATCATTACTCATGTTTTGCTGGCTCTCGCTGTAGCATGCGAATCCTGGATCCCAGTCCTCTACAGAGTTCTCTTCCTATTTCAGGCATCTCTAGAGGCCCCAGGGGTAGCTTATATATGCTAACAGATTAATGCTCCTATTACCGTGTGCATCCATGATCACCCTGCTCCTTCAGGCCTTGGCTGTCCCTGCTGATCTGTGCATCCCTACCTGGAACCACAACCACCTCTGCTGGAGAGGGCTAATTTCTTTGCCTCCCAGAATAGCACCTGCACCTTTGAAGGCAAGGAAGATAAGCCTCTGGGGTGCATGAACTACAAGGGATTTTTGGAAAGTAGGGGAAAATGATTCTTTTGAGGCACCATCCTTCATAAGGGCTTAAAAGTGTTGATACTTGTGCCCACTGTTTTACAGTTTACTGACAGTCCTAGCAGGTCCTACTGACAACGAGCCTCCTCTCTGCTGTCTAACCAATAGTATGCACACAAATATATGGAGTTCTGGACTAGAGACCAAATGTAACAGAGGCCACCACTACTTTGTTCTCAGATCCAATCCTTTCTTTTAACAAGTACAGCCCTTGGTGTTCAGGTATTGCTCTACTAAATACATCTCTGTCTTGGGAATTATAAACTATGCACTTGACCAGACAACTCTTTCCAGTCCTCCATATGCCCAGACATTGCTGATCTGCAAGAAGTATCCCATGGGTATATACGTCTACTCTGTGAAATTCTCCAGCTACTTCCATAGTCACCTCCCAGTGTCACTGTTACAGGTATATGGAGCCCAGCAATGAGGGTGGCTGCTCCTTGCTAGAATTCCTCAGTAAACTTACAGCAGTTCAAACTCTGGAGGGTTTCTTAGTGTCTCCCATGAAAACACTTTCACCAATGCCAGGATCTCTTCCAGGCCTACAGCAATTTTCCTCAGGCACATATATAACACTTTTTGTTCTAAAGCTCTTTTCTGAGATTCTGTTTCTTTACAAATGTCAGTTGTTCAGAGTTGCAGAGCTATGCCTTGCATGTACTATCTGGCCAGATGGAAAGGTTGATTCCCAAGGCTACTGCTCCGACCTCACATTCTTTGTGTTGTAATTGATGCCAAGGCTTTAGCTCATACCTCTTAAGGATGCATGCTCCATGGTTTATTGTTAATTTGTAACATGGGTTCATTCAATGAGTGCTCAATCTTGCAGCATTTAGGGTAGGGTGGGCTACTCCATAGAATTGTGCATTTTGTGAATGCATGAATGCACAAAAGGATTGTGGGTCTGCTCCATGTTCGCCAAGTTGTGCCTAATAAAAGGCTATCAGTTCAAGAAAAAATGTGTTTCTTTGCAACTCAGTCATCCTAAAAGTTTTTTTTTTTTTTTTGTAATATTCATAATGACAGTTCGTGCTGCCCTGACAGGTGTTGGCAGCTCAGGTTCACCTCATTTCTACTATCCTTTGGGAGCTGGTCTAGAATATCTGTTGTCTCTTTCCTCCCAACAGACTCATCAATTCCCAGGGAGAAGACAGACCATTCCCATATAGTTTTCCCATGAATGTATTCCAATGAAATCTATCATTCAAAGATCCAGAGTGGTTCCTGATTAAAGTACCCTAGGTGTTGCTCAAATTCTCTAATGATAGGGATATTCAATCTGGTACCTTAGAATAGAAAGTGGGCACTTTCACAGCACCCCCACTAGAAGGATGAGCATTTTACCATGCCTCCAGAGACTCTGTGGGAATTGTGAAATGGCTTTCCTTTTCTTTGGAGAAATAACCCAAGATCAGCATAAATCATGAGCCTCAGTCTGGGGTTCCATGGCTTCAACTGGTTAGGAGTTTGGCAGTTGAGGTGAGGATGTGCTCTTGACTTTGGTCTAGTATCTACACCAAGAATCTTCTAATAGGGGAAGAAAATATGCAATCCTTTTAAAATAAGCCCTTTCAACTGCATAGTAATACAAAATTGTAGGCTTCTATAAGTGCTTCCCCTTCCTCTAAATTTCTCAGAATTGTTCAGTAGCACGACAATGATCTTAGGAATAATCAGGATAGTTATTGAGCACCATCTTTGTCTTTATTCTGATACAGCTCCCTGCGTTGGGTGTGTGGAAACATGTCTGATGGCTCCTGCTTCCTCTCCCACTAAATAGTGACATGTTTGTCCAAATGCCTTAGTGGGGAGACTACAGCCTCTGATGGGCCCAGCTGCTGGCTTGGCAGGCCACTACCCTCACAGCTCCTGTGCCACCAATGCCCAAGTACTCATGAGAAGCCACAGATGTTCGGAATCCCACTTTGAAATAGTGATGAGGCTTGTCTTCTCTTTATCCTTCTGTTATAATAGAAGTTTTCCAAACCAATACAGCATGTGGCTAAAATCACAGAATGGACCTCAAAAGCAATCATATTCATTTTTCCTTACAGAACCCAACTCTACTTAGGACTCAGACATCAAGTATGGGACTAGGCCAGGAGCTAATCCAAGTGACAGATGCTCTGATGTATTAATAATCACCCCTCCCTGGCTCTGTTCCTAACTGAGCTTGTGCTTCGTTCTCTCTTCCATTAAGATGATATCTGCCCAGGAAACTCCTTAGCTCATCGTACAAATTGACTGATTGCAACCCATGTGCCAGATTTACAAAGCTCTCTCCTCCCCTATCCTATACATATACTTTCCAAGAGCAATTAGGTCATATGTTTTTTGCTACTTGCTATTACTGTGTTGTGTTGTTTTATAAGAGAATTTGAAATATTCCACTACTTGGCAATATCTTAAGCGACAAAACACATTAATGAGAAACTCAGTCAGTCATTCTCTTGCACATCCTATTATGCAGGAATGTTTCAAAAGTTTATAATTAGGATTAGCTTGTTTGGTGGTTAATGAGGTCATCACGAATCCAAAATGTGAAGTAAAAAGTTAACATACTTCTTCATTTGTATTCAAGAATATGTGTAGTTGATGAGACAGTAAAACATCTGAATTTAAGTGGAAGTCATAATTGTTTCAAAAAGCTTAAGCTCCATCATTAAGTAAATGTACTGCTATTCTCAGATGAGCATTTGTACAGGTGCATATTGTGGGTTTACATGTTTAAGTTTCAGAGGCCTGGTCCTAACAAATGCATTCCAGTAGATTCACAGTAAGATTTTTAAATGGAAGAAGTGAGATATAATGATTCCAATGCTTATGCTATTAGTGAGCAAATTTAATGGATTCATAGACATGTGATTCAGTGCTAGAACATTAGTTACCAACTTTTCAAAAACATGTCCTTTATCCAACCCCTAAAATTCTTACAAATTTGAGTAAATTTAAAGTTTTACTTTCAATATGTGTAACACATGCCCAGTAGTGTGTTAGAAAATGTTCAGTAGTTGGCGCTCCAGGAAGAAGGGTGGGGAAACATCTTAATTTATACGAATTTTCCTATTTCCATGTTACACATATACCTGTCACCTGTAAATATAAGATGGAATCAGGATAAAATCACAGTAGCAAACTGTTATATAGTGTTGCAAGTCATAAAGTACAGTAGATTAAGCAACCTCTAAAGCAGAGATAAAAGTAAAATGTAGTGGACTAATAAAAAAATGATGGGTTTTATTGTACTACCTTTGTTACTAGTACAAATTGTTCAATTATATGGTGATATAATTTAATTTTAATAATGATTATGTTTAACAAACTGTTCATAAAGTTCCTGAAAGTTGAACAGATAATTTTCATTGTCAATATGTGTTGATTCCAACATGCCACTTAATATCCCCAATCTCAGAATAGAATAGATTTCATTTTAGAAATTTACTTGGCATGCAGGTCCTAGAAAGGCACAGTCTCAGGTACTGTTGTTCTTCTTACCCTGACAGATACAGGCCCCCCACCATCATTATAATAAAATCTTAGTTATAAAATTAGAAAAAAATCTTTTAAGTTAAATAGATTTTATTTCTTAGAAGTAGTAACTTGTTTTTAAGGTAGATTTTGTGTTTACCTGAAAATCTTTGTATTGAAAATATTGAAACACTTGATGGGGGCACTACTGGGGATTGAAACTAGGGCCTTTGTATTGAGCTATATCCACAGCCCTTTTTTATTTTTATTTTTTAATTTTGAGACAGGATTTCCCTAAGTTGCTAAATTATCCAGGCTGGACTTGAAGTTGAAATCTCCCCTCAGCCTTCCAGAGTGCTGGGATTTTAGCCATGTGCCACCATACCCAGCTATACTGAAATATGTAGTTTTTGAGGTAGGCATTACACATTTTCTATATAGTACAAAGAGACAAACAGAAGTTCAAATGGAAATAAAAGGGCAAGCATCAGTAAAGGGAAAATGCACAGGCAGCATGTTTTAGATCAGCAACTTGGTCCTGCACTGGCTAGTCAGACTGGTCCTTTACTCTCAGCTGGCCCATCTGAAGTCTTCCAGCAGACACAAAGGACCTGGCACAAGAGGCTCTGCATACACAGATGTGCAAGCTCTTGTATTTGGCAGTCTCACCTCTTCCCTTGAGAATTTGAAGTGCAGGAAAAAATAATTTTTCCAGTTAGTGATGGGAGTTGAAGCTTAAACAAGGTCATGAGGCGGCACCTGGCCATGTCAATTGTAAGTAGAAACCATGAACAACTAGAGCACAAAGACTGGTGTACATCACAAAGAATCAGGCGTGTTGTTAAGAGCTGAAAATGAGTAGCTGGCCCTCAACTGACCTAAGTCCTTGTCAGCAGGTCAGTTTCAGACCACATATAGTTTTTTTAATTAACCCAGGTAGAAATTGAGACTATGTTACATGATGCACATCACATCTTAGGTAAAATCATGTACATAAGGAGCAAATGAATATAATCCTACCATTAAGTTTTTCATGGTATTTGTTGTGTAGAATTTTATAAATGTTAAGTAGAAGAATGGACAAATGTTTTCAACAGAAGCTTTAGAAATGAAACAGAATATGCCTCACATAGTCATTCTTAGATTAATCCTTAACTGTAATAGCTTCAATTATTAAATAATTCAAAGAAGATATTTTATTGCAAGTTAAGTATTCATGACTCAGACATGCAGTTTTTCAAGAATTTAACCTGAAATAAAAGTTACAAAATCTTCGAGCACCCTTTAAATATCATTTATCAAAGTAGTTTGTGACAAAAATTGTAAGATTTCTAATTTTCTGCATTTGCAATCTTAGCTAGTGTTCCATGCAACTATTGTTGATTCTCCTAATAACACTTAGGGAAGGCACTAACCTTACAGATAACTCCAAAGAAATCAACATTTCCACAGAAGTTCTCAGAAGACACTAATAGAAAGCTAGGTGAGCTAAACAAAGTGATACAAAACTTGAATGACCAGTTCACCAAAGAATTAGAGTGTATGAGAAAGTTTTATTAAATCCAAGAGACTAAAAATCATATTGAAAACATACAGTGATAGCTCAGTTGTCAAAGAAATGTGAATTTTCCACTACTTGAACAACAAAATTTGAAAAAGAATCTGCTTGGTGTTCATAACTTTGCTTGTAGTTGAATTGAAAATCCTACTTGGAAAACCACGTATGGCCACATCTCACCACAGGCACAAAGGTACTACACTTTAGCATAAGAACCATTCTTGTCCATACAACATACAGTGCTTGAGTTAGTGCATTAAAACATTCTTCATTGTGTTTTTTTTACTTTATTTGCATAAAATATCATAAATAATGGCTCCAAAGAAAGTTAGTGATACTAGCAGTAAAGCTAAGAGGAAAACTATGAATAAGAACCAGGATAGAGTTAAAGAAAAAAAAAAAACCTTGCAAAATTTGTTACAGTCCTGGAAAAATAAATTTATAAGTATAATTGTTAGACCTTAGAACCAATTATTTGGTTTTCTATTATTTCTTATGGAAAAAATATGGTCAGTTCTCAAATTTTTTGATGCTCAAACAGGAATTTGGAATGAATTAAGTTCAATAACTGAGATATCATGGTAGGGGCAGCAGAATGGATCAGTGTGAGGACAGAATTTCAGAACTAGTAGACAATGATGGTTTCAAAGACCAGCTACTCAAAGACATCTTGAAAACAGCAAGAAAAAATGAAAAATTGATCCAACAACTCCTAGATAATGCATAGGAGACTAATCTAAGAATAACCAGAATAAGTGAAAAATCAGAAGGCAGTTCAAATGGCATAAAAACCTATTCACAGAAATAATGGCAGGAGACTTCCCTAATACATGGAAAGAAATAAACACACAGATAAGTGAGGCATCATAGAACACCAAATAGCCATGACCAAAAAAGAAGCAGTTGACACTATATTATACTCAAAATTCCAGAAGTCCATCACAGGGACAAAAATATTAAAAGCTGTTAGAGAAAGGCAACAAAGTACATACAAAGGTAAACACACTAGAATAACAGTAGACTTCTCTACACAAATCTTAAAGATCAGGAGGGCTTGAAGTGTTTCGGGTCCATAAAAGATATCAACTTCTAACCAAAACTTATGTACACTGCAAAACTTTTTAAAAATTGATGGAGAAATAAGATATTTCCATGACAAGGAGTACCTCAGGAAATTCATTGCCACCAAACCAGCATTAAGAAAAACTCTCCAGGGTATCTTAGAAGGAGACAATGAAGCCAACAATGTCGATAAATTAAGAAGAATGAATATACCTGGTGGGATGAGCAGATAAGCGAATGGGGGAAAACTAGGAAATCAGCAACAGGAAAATAATGCAACTGCTGAAATAAGTCAATGATAGCGGTAACTCTCAGTGTGAATGGTCTCAATTCCCCAATCAAAAGACACAGACTGGCAAAATGAATCAAAAAAGAAGACCTACAGTAGGTAGCATACAAAATGCGTTTAATTAAAAAAGATGCTCACAGATTTAAAATCAAAGAATGGAAAACAACATCCATACAATTCCAACCCAGAAAAAAGCAGGAGCTGCTATCCTAGTTTCAGACAAAGTAGATTTCAACCTAAGATTGATCAGAAGAGACAAAGAGGTCACTACACATTCGTTAAGGAAACAATTCAACAGGAAGATTTGCCAATTATAAACATATGCACACCAAATTCTAGCATAACCAACTGCATAAAACAAATACCAGCGGACATGAAAAGTCAGATAAACTCCAATACAATAGTAATGGCAGACCTCAGTACCTAACTGCCGTAAATGAGTAAATCAATTACACACACACACACACACAAAAAAAAAACCAATAAAGAAATATCAAAGTTGAAGCAAACCTTCAAAAAATGGACTTGATATCTGCAGAGTATTCCTTCCAACAACAATAGACGCACAATCATCCTAGCAGCACATGAGACTATTACCAAAATAGGCCACACACTAGCCAATAAAGCATGTGTAAATAAATGCAAAAGAATCGAAATTATTCTGTGCATATGATCAGGTCATAATTTCATAAAACTAGAAGTCAATGGCAAAAGAAGTGACATAAACTATGTAAACAAATGGAATTTAAACAACAATCTCTTGAATAACCAATGGGTCACAGATAAAATTAAAGAAGAAATTAGATAGCTCCTATAATCAAATGATAGTACAGTACAACATCCTAGAACATATGAAGTGCAGTGAAAGCAGATGTAAGAGGGAAGTTGAAAGAAGTGAATTCTCACATCAGAAAAACAGAATGAGCTTAATTAAATAACCTAATGATGCACCTCAAAGTTCTAGAAAAGCAAGAATATCCAAACTCAAAGCTAACACACATACACACACACACACACACACAAAAAAAAACCTTAAAAACATCAGGTTAGAAATTAATGAAATTGAGACAAAAAATAATACAAAGTATCAGTGAATCAAACAGTTGGTTCTCTGAAAGATTAAAGAAAATATAGAAACCCCTAACTCAGAGATGGTGAACATTTTAGAGACAAGTGTCTAAACCGAAATCCAAAACCCACTTATTTATCACAAAGTGCTAGCACCGCAGTTATACCCAAATATTGAGGTTTTAATGTAGAAGAGAGAGAGAAAGAAAAAAAAAACCAACATACATTAACATCTTTTGTCTTAACAGATAAGCATATAACATAGGTGCCATAGTTTTGTCATCACTTCCCTACCTAATCTTACCAAAATAAGTAAAAAGACCTAAGCCCACGCAATTAGACATGAAAAAGGTGAAAACACAGTGAATTCTGCTGAAATCAACAAGATTATCAGTAACTACTTTGAGAAACTATAATAGAACTGAAAATTCAGAGGAAATAGATTCATTTCTAGTTACATATGAATTACCAAAGCTGAACCAAGAAGATACATACAAAAATTCTGAATAAGCCAGTATCAGTCAGAAAAGTTCAAAAATAAAAATAGTACCAGCTAAGAAAAGCCCAGGTTCCAACAAATTCACCGCTGAATTCTATAAGATGTTTAGAGAAGACCTAACACCAATCCTCCTCAAACTCTTTAATGAAATCTAAAAAGAAGCAGTACTCCCAAAGTCATTTCTGGAAGCTACCATTACCCTGATTCCAGTACCAGAAAAGAGCCAACCAAAAAATGGTACTACAGGTCAATCTCCTTCATTAACCTAAGAGCAAAAATTCTCATTAAGATCCTGGTGAATAGAATGCAGCAAATCATCTAAAGATCGTATACCATGAACAAGTAGGATTCAACTCAGTTATGCAACTATGGTTCAATATACACAAATCAATAAATGTAATACACCACATAAACAGAAGCAAGGAAAAAAATCACATGATCATCTCAATAGATGCAGAAAAAACAAAAGTTCACCATTCATTTATGATAAAAATCCTGAAGAAAACAGGAATAAAAGGTTTTATCTTAACCTGATAAAAGCCATCTATGACAAGCCAACTTCAGGAACAAGACAAAGATGTCTGTTATCACCACTTCTGTTTAATATAGTTCAAGAAACATTAGCTAGAAAAGTAAGAAAAGAGAAAGAAATAGAAGGGATAAAGATAGGGAAGGAAGAAGTTATATCATCATTATTTGCTGATGACATGAACCTCTACCATGAACCTCTACATAGGAGATCCCAAAAATTACACTAAAACACTCCTAGAACTAATATCCAAGTTCAGCAGTGTAGCAAAATACAATGTCAACACCCCAAAATTCAAGAGCATTCCTGTACACCAATAACAAACTCACTGAGAGGGAAATTAGGGGAAAAATGCCCTTCACAGTAACATCAAGAAAAATGAAATACTTAGGAATTAACCTAATGAAGGAAGTGAAAAATGTCTACAATGGGCCGGGTGTGGTGGCGCACGCCTTTAATCCCAGCACTCAGGAGGCTGAGGTAGGAGGAGCATTGTGAGTTTGAAGCTGGCTTGGGCTACAATGTGAGCGCAAGGCCAGCCTGAGCTACATAGTGCAACCATGCCTCAAAAAACTAGGGCCAGTAGTTTGGCTCAGTGGCTTAAGCACCTGTATGACATGAGGGTATGAGTTCAATTTCCGGTATAACAAAAAAAAGAAGTCTACAATGAAAATTATAGTACTTTGAAAAGTGAGATTGAAGAAGACATCAGAAAAATGGAAGGATATCCCCTGTTCTTGGCTAGGCAGAACCAATATAGTCTAAATGGCCATACTTCAAAAACTGTTATGTAGATTTAATCCAATCCAAATCAAAATATCAATAACATTTCTTACAGAACTGGAGAAAGCAATCCTTAAATTCCTATGTGTCTTAGTTACTTTTATTGTTGCTGAGACAAAATACATGATGCCCCAAGTTAAAGTGAGGAAAGGTTTATTTAGCTCATAGTTTGTAGAGAGTTCAGTTCAGAATCAGTTAGGTCCACAGCAGGGTGAAACATGGTAGAAGAGCAACAGTTCTTGGAAGACAACAAACACTAGCAAGACCCAAAAGGAGAAACAAGTCTCATTCTGCCACTTTTATCTTATCCAGACTGCTGGTATCAGGGTTATAACAATCCATTCAGTGGACTGATTTTACAATCACCCACCCTTGATCCCAGAACCTTTAATCCCAGTATTGTACTACAAATCAATCACAAACTGTAGATTTAGCTACTTTAAAAAAGCCCCATCTAAATATTCATGAGGCTTTGGGGGGACACCTCGACATAAACTATAACAATATGGAACCAGAAGAGACCTATAATAGCAAGAGGAATTCTGGGCAACAAGGATAAGGCAGGGGGCATCACAATCCCAGACTTCAAGTTATACTACAAAGCTACACTGTAAAAGCAGCATGGAATGAGAAAATGAAATAAACTTGTAGATAGATGGAACAGAAGATACAGAAACGACTCCAGGCACACTTTACTAAGTCATACTACAAAGCAACAGTGTAGAAAAAAAATGGTGTCAGAAAACAAAATAGACTGTAGATTAATGGAATAGAAGATACAGAAACAACTCCAGGTGCACTTTACTAAGTTATTATTGACAAAGGGGCCAAATTCCTTTGCTGGAGGAAAGACAGCCTCTTTACAAATGATGCTGAGAAAATTGGCTATCCATATGCCAAAGACTGAACCTAGACCTATAACTCTCATCATGCACTAAACTAAAATCAAGATGGATCAAAGATCTAAACATTAGAACAGAAACACTTAATCTTCTGAGAGACAAAATACATAAAACTCTTGAAGATGTAAGTGTAGGCAAAGACCTGAACAAAACCCTGGTTGCACAAGAAATAATACCAAGAATCCACAAATGGGATCACATCAAATTAAAATGCTTCTGCACAGCAAAGAAAACCAATAACAGAGTGAAGAGACAAACTACAGAATGGAACAAAATTTTTGGCAGCAAGTTCTCAAAGGACTAATATCTAGAATATGTAAAGAGCTAAACAAAAACAAAATTAAATCACTCAAATTTAAAGACCCCATTAAAATGGGCATCTGAAATGAATAGATGCTTCCCAGATGAAAAAGTACAAATGGCCAATAAATACATTAAAATGTTCAACTTCAGAGGCCATTCAAGAGGCGCAAATTAAAACACTGAGATTTCATCTCACTCCAGAAAGAATAGCTACCATCAAGAAATCAGTCAACAATAAATATTGGTGAGGGTGTGGGGAGAAAGGAGCCCTACTCCATTGTTGTTGGGACTTTAAATTATTATATATCCACTATGAAAATCTGTAGGGAGATTCTTCAAAAAAAGTAAAAGTAGAAATTTCATTTGACCCAGTGATTCTTATTTTAGGCAACTTCCTAAAAGAGTAAAAAACATTATTCTATAGTGATGTATGCATACCCATGTTTATAGCAGCACAATTTATAATAGCTAAATCTTGGAAACAGTGTATATTTCCATCAACAGATGAATGGATAAAAATATATTCATACATAATGGCTACTACTCTGCCATCAAAGGATAAAATTTCATCATTTGTAGGAAAAGAGATTCACTTTGAGACCATAATATTAAGTGAAATAATTCTGACAAACACACAAACTCAAATATCACATGGTTACTTTTATATGAAATATTCAATATATAATGTATATTAAATACTATATTATATATATATTATGAAATAAAAGACAAATAATAGAAAAAAGAAACAAAGGTATTGTACTCTAGTATGGACAATGTATTTAAAAGTGTACTTTTACTGAGTATAATTATCTTACATGTTCTTTGGTCTATTAGTCTGGTTTTCAATCTATATACATGGTAATTAACTTTACATAAATTAACTTTACATGAATCCAATACTGGAAAATAAAAGGGATGGGAGGGAAGAAGGGAATTGAAACATGTTATTTACATGCACCAATCCACTACAGTGAATGTAATCATTACATATTGCAAACATTTACTAATAAAAGTGGGAAAAATCAATATTTCCATAAATTCCTGTCACATGTAAGGATGTTTATTGTTTCTTACTAGAATCTTTAACCTCTGGGAGATAAGCAGACATTAAAATCTGCATTTTTCAAACATGAAAACTGAAGCCCACAGAGAATACATGGTCAAGCTTTTACGATATAGCTACAGAAGAATTTTGACTTAAACTTTAGTTTTAACAAGACCATTGGCTAAGAACCTCTGAAATTTAACCGTATGTTAGTTACCAGAATAAGCACATATTACCCTATTTAATAGATGCAAAAACTGAGACCTCTATAAACTGAAGTTGCTGCCAAATGGAATGGTAATGTTAAGAGTCCAGATTACTAATTTACAGGTGGTTTGGGGAGTTTTGAGTAATTTGTAGCTGACAAAGGAAGCAAAGTTAGAGAGTAAAGAAATTTATCTATGCAGGGTTTGAGGGCAGAAGATAAAAGAGAATAGGTTCATATAAGGGCTGTAAGTTCTATGAACATATTATTGACCAGAGGAAAACCAGTTAGGAAAACCTCAAGAATGGGAAAGAGTTGTAAGAGGGAATTTCTCCAGAATGAGAAAACTATTCAGCCAAAAAGGATACTTACTAAGGAGGTACTGAATGGAACTCAAGGATGAAAATTCAGCCATCTTGGCTTTAAGAAGCTATGTGGTTGATAGCTTTGCTCAAAAATGGAGACACTATATCTGGATTTTCCTAAAAGCATAGCTCCTCTCCTTGGGCCATCAAGAGCTAAACCAAGTTTCACGCTAACTAAAGTAAAATAACCAATTATTGAATTAGAATGAGATAACTGGTACTAATGAATATCAAATTATCTATTTGTTTACACTTTCCTTTAAAGACTTCCTTATACCTACACATTGGCCTTGTTTGCTCAATGACTCTATGTTTTAGGAAATTCCCCTGAATTGTGGCAGATATATTAGTGGTATCTTCTGTTTTGAGACACCTGAATTGTCTTCACCCTCTTCTAGATAGAAAACACAAGAATAAGGTTACTTTCTAAAGAACTTGGGCCACCAAGCATTTATTATAATCAAAGAACTTGGGCATCACAAATGGAGAGTTTGGAATCATCTCTGTAATGCCTCGGAGTCCCACTCACATCCTTTCACCACCCATGGCTATGATCTTTTAGCTCATCACACCAGCATGGAGTTCCTCAGGACTTCTGCCTCTGTCCTCTTTCCCTTGGCTCTAGTGTGTCTGTCCCTTTCCCAAGGCCTCAGTTACACGGAAAGATTTCTATGCCCCTATCTCCAGTCCAAACATCCCGCTCAGCCTTCAGGCTCACTTCACGTTTGTTGACTGACCATGCCTACTTCCAGATTCCAATGGGACTTCAAACTCAGTGGACTAAAACAGGACTGTCATGGTCTAACTCCCCTCACCAAAACTAGCATCTAGAGCATCTGGGATTTGTGCCACTGCTTTTCTGTTTGCATGAGAGTCAAGTGTTTGCTTCTAGTCTTCCTTTTTCCTCACTGGCACAAGAATTTAGTGTACTGGACTTCATATATGTTAGCCTGCTCTCTTCAGACTAATGCATTCTCTAAAAGACATACAAAATGAGTTTTTTAAAATGCAGATTTGATGATGCCATTCCTCTTGTGTAAAAATCTCTCCTTGATTGTTTGGCACCTATGACTTTCTCTCCCCAGTCTAACTTTCTACCATTCTATTCCCTAGTGGAATGGTTATTCAGCCTGGATGAACTCTTGCCCAAATGCTATGTTTGTTTAAGGCAAGGATGCTTACAGGCCCACGAGCCCTCTGTGACCAGATCCATAGCAAACAACTACATCCAAAATGGCCACCTAACCAACTTCTAATCAACACAAAGCCCCCCTGCAATCCTAACTGCATGGTGAGTGACACACCTCCAATGACACAACAGTTGACAACTGCCATGATGATGGCCAGAAAGAACCACAAAAGGAGTGAAAAGAAGTGACTCCTGAATTGTTGGAGAATGACCACTTATTCTGAGAAAAGACATGAATATTTCTCCCCGTTATTAGCTCAACCCTTCCCTTCATGTCTTTTACCCTTTATCCATGATTCACCCACCTCAGTAATTAGAGAAGCTGATTTGTTTCTCCATTGTTTTTGGCTAGCGTGTGAACTTGTGCTATTGGCACTCAACCTGTCTTGCCTTTGGCTTTGAAACACTAGATTAAAAAAATGCTCCTTTGGGGGCCTTCTTATCTTAGGAGAGGAGCCCAAAAGTGTGGATAATAATGCAACCATACCTGCATTTCCTTCTGTGTGTGCTGCTTGATTCTGCTCTGAGCCTTCACTCTTAAGGTTTCCTCTGCTGATGCCTGTCACATATTACCTTGGACTTCTTTAACTGCTGTTATCTCCCAGGTTCCAGCCAAGACACAGCCTCACCCTGGAAGCCTTACTTGGCTCTTGTGCCTGGGGCAAGTATTCCTCTTATGTTCAAATACTTATGGAGATTGAATCTTTTTCCTTCTCCTTCCCTGGGCTGTGAACTCCTTAAGGGCAAGTACTTGTTTATTTCAGCTGTACCACAGTGCTTGGTACAGTATCTGACAGGGTATTGATGTTCATACTGTTTACACTATGCACACCTTGTATCCACAATACCTACCAATTGGTTGAATAATAATGACATCAATATAGATTCAGTAAGTAAATGAAGCCTTATTTTAGCTTTCCCAAATGCATTATTCTAATATGATGGCAGTTGAGAATTGTTGCTTATCTTCTTGTAATCTTTTGTCCCAGAGGCATTTTAATGGAAATTTGAGTCATTCTTTTCAAACTTGCTTCCATTTAGTTTACAAAATGTCTGCAGCACCTGTCTCAATTTCTCTTTCTATACCATTTTTAGGGGCTTTAACGTTTATCCTAATAATCTCATTCCTACCCAGCCTCAACCACACCAGCTGGACATAGAGCGATCACAATTACATGTTTAAGATCTGAAACTGACTTCATCTTGGAAATGCTCCCTCCCTTTCTTCCATTTTCTCACCATCAGAGTTAGTATGTGAAATGCCTATGAGATCTTGAAGCTTTACAACGTGGTGGGTCTGATCATCTGTTGTGTCACTTCAACTTTCTAGCATGGATCTCAGGGTCTGCTATTTGAGCAATGTGCCACTGACATCTCTCATTCTCTTTACATTTAACCATTCATTATTTCTGAGCGGGCGTTCTCTTTTTACGTTCTTCCACTGTGGAAAGCTACTGAAGAAAAGATAATGAAACCAGGCTAATTTATTCATCTTGTTATTCACCTTATCAAATTCCCACAGCTCTTCCAAGTATGCTCCACTCTGTAAACCCCCAGGAGAGGACTTCCCTTGGTTTGTTGGAGAACTCTTTCCATACCACCGATGGAATAATTTAATACCACCGATGGAGTAATTTAGGTAGATCTTCCTTAATTCACATCCTGTTCTATAATGTTGCTATTGGAAGAAGCGAAATCATGAGAGGAGTGGTTAAAGGGAACAGGTGGAAAATGACCAAACACGGGGTAGGAATAAGCAGGGAAAAAGAAAGGAGGAGGGAAAATAAGGAGAGAATATGAGTTAGAAAAAGTTGAATTAAAAAAGTAGACATCAAATGTCCTCATTTCTCCAAAGACATTTGTTTAATAGAAGAATCCATAGAGTAGGAATTAGGAGAATTTTGTTACCTTTGCTATCAGTTTCCTCCTCACTCAAAGCAAACAGTTGAAGCCCATGACCTCTGGGATGTCCTTTATGCCTAATGTCCTAAGATTAACCAGGCTTTCTGAGTATCACAAAGGCTATCAGTAGTGTGTGTGGGCAGGCGATACAGAAGATACTGGGAAATGTGTATGGGTATTTTGTGGTCGGTACAATGACAGGCGTCCTCCACTGGCATTAATGAGCAGGAACTGACACACACAGCACTGACTTCCTTGAGAAGGCATCATTCCATGCGGAATGTTGACAGCCTCACCTGCATGCCACAGGAGGCAACCGTACTGTAGAAGATTCAGGCGCAGGGACCCTTCATTCTACTTCTTGAGACTTCTTGGAAGTGACTCCTAAAACCAGCTTAGTTTATAGTGGTTGTTTAATAAAGGCTTGTGAAATAAATTCTGTGCTTCACAAAGTTGTATATCGTGTGAATTTTTGTAACTCTACTGATGATTTTCCGTGGACATACATTTTAATTTCAGCGGCACTTTATCTTCACTTCTGATTGACTTTTAATTGGCAGTGACTCCGAACACTGAGAGAACTCACTTATTAAAATGGAACCCTGCAGGGAACCCATTTGTAAAGCGATAAATCCTTTTATAGTGTGAATAATCACCCATTAATTGATCTGGTTTGTGAATTTGAATTTTTGTATGCTACATTTTTTCTTAAATGTGGGTACAACTCCAGTCTCTTCATTACAATCTTAGAATTCAAAAAGGTCTAACATGTATGGCAGTTTTTGAAAAAAATCACAAGTCTTCTTAGTAAATTCTAATCTTTCCCATCTACTAATTCCAATTACAGTATAGGATGTCAAATAATTTTATTTAAATAATTTGTTACCACAATACTACCAGTCTTCACTTTCTTTAAAAATACAGTAGAAAATTAGTTGTTCCTGGGGATCTCTGGGCTGCTGACAGATTTTAAAATCACATTTGTTCCTAGAGATTCTCTTTTCTACGTTCTGCCTTTTACCATTTTGGAAACCAAGTCTCAGAGCGGTCAGCAGAACGCTGCTGAAGAAGTGTGACTGGGACGCCAGCAGAATCCAGATCACTGTGCCTGTCGTTGAAGACCTGCCTCTTGACTAAAGAATATTTCCTTAGTTTTACAGAACTGTATTCAGAATGCTGTCTGTGACTGACATGAAACCATTATGAGAAATGGTCACTTGAGTGAGTCTCCACGGAGAGTGTTACAGGTGTCTGTCGGTATGGCTGATTCTAACAAATTTCATCTCCAGTCTATTTTCTGGAAATGAACTCTGTTACATTAGACTTTCCATCAGTAAGCCCGTGCTTGGTAATATTCTGTCATGCTGCTTTGGGTATTATAACAGTTCATGCAGAAAGTACTGGATTAGCCTCATCACAGATGATGATGGGGGATACAAATGTGCAGAGAATATTATTACCAATAATTATAGAGAGAACATTTAGCCTGGTGTTCAATCCACGATGCCCACAGTGGAGGTTATAACAAAAGAATCTCAAACAGTCTGAGGATACCTGCTTTTAAAGTAATAATACCTCAGGGGTCTTGGTAACATTAATTAATGTTTAGCATAACCACAGGAGGGATTTTTATTTAAGGTTGCTATGGTACTCCCACCCCCAATTCCATTTCAGGTCCTTTCCCACTCCTTTCAGATTGACAGGGGAATCATCCTCTGTAACATATTTTCTTCTATTATTTTGTCCTTGGACTTATTAATCCATCATTTTATTTGGCCCTGCTTTTCAAATGTTAGATGTGAGCTGTGATATTTGTCTTGGCTAGCAAAATAAACAGGATGGAAAGATTCACTCTGAATGCATCTTTCTTATGTTCTCTTATGTCTCCATGAGAAACCGTGGAGACATACTTTCTTCTGACTTCCTTCCTCTCTGACTAATCCCTCTCCCAACCCATGTTTCCACTTTATCCATAGATAACACAGCAGGGTCCTAAAAGTTGGTTAATTATTTCCCTGTCCAGATGGGTGCGAGAAGTCAGGAAGGGAACATAGGGATTTATCAGAAAAACCTAAGTGATGCTGCCTCAGCACCGAAGCCTTTCCACCTAAAGAGAGTGGGTTACAAGCCAGAAAGAGACAATAACATTAAAAGCAATATTTCTGTCATGAGGCCTTCTCAAAGCTGTGAAACTAACCTGCTTGTATTTTTTTTTCCACAGCCCATAAAGGGCTCACAGCCAGAAAATACAAATCCCATAGGCTGCTATTATGCTGATGACAGTGAAGAAAGGGGGAAAATTGTTTCATTGCTGAATTGCAGATATAATTATGACATTTTATATATTTTGCAGCATGTACCTAAGAGTTGTATTAATATCTACTATGCCCGATAGCAGAAGAGAAGTTAGCACATTAATTCAGGGGACTGAGATTCTGATTTTGCTAAGATTCAATCCTCTTGGCTATTTACTAATATGAATTTTGTGGCTAAAGGAAAATTCAGAAGAAGGTGATAATGGCTGCATCTTTTGCAGGACCAGCTGATTCATACAAATCATTTGTACCAGTGTAGGGAGGGAAGCTAATTGCACTTGCACAATGTGTCTTTCATTGCCAAGATCTGCAGCGAAAGTCTAACTGCTTACTTCAGCCAAAGAAGGATACAATGGGGTGTTGAGAAAAATTTAAATATGTAGCCGTAGTTCACAGAAGAAATGTTTGGGAGTGGATTTGTGGGACTTGCAAATCAACACAATTATGATGAAGAAGCTGAAACTCCTGTTGGTGAGGTAACCTGGCAGGCAAGTATTTGTGGGGTGAAAAACGATGAGAAAGAGAGGAGGAAAATCCATCCATCATGATTTTCAAATGTAGCTCAGGCCTCAGGACTGGGGTTGGTGATCTGGTCCACACCTTATATTAAGAATTAAGCATTCCTGGTGAATAGTGAGCCAATAAATAAACAAACAACATTTCAGGAGATGCAGAATAGACAGGGAAATAAAATGTATAGTAATGAAATATTCATAACCTTGCATTTTATGGACCTCAAGCACTAGTTCCATGATTTACACTATTTCTGTATGCAGTAGTATGGGATCTGCCGAACAATAATAAAGGTGGCATTAGAATGCGACTGCCTCAGTGTTGTGGAGAAGGGAGGATTAATCAGTACTGTATGATAGCTGTAAACTTGAGTAAACAGAGGCACATTTGGATAGTTGCTTTCATGCACACCTTACGCTTGGCCCATGGAAATGGGAAAAAACAAGAAATACAGTAATTATGAAAATGATTAGTGTCAGCACTTAGCTTAGTATACATATCCACCTATTCTCTTAACTCATGCTTTGCTCAGGGGTACTGGTACAGATCAGCTGCTCCCCCCAAAATGTGGTGATTATTATTTCATATCAAGAATCACCTGTGCAAAATTATTGGCGCCCCTGGCCCTTAAACTCAGAATGTTCTACTGTGTACCTGACGGTCTCTTTACAGAGGAAACAGTGGCCCAGATCTCTGTCTGGCTTTTGTTCTCACCTCCTGCCATAGAGGGCTGATAAGAAAGCCCAGGGAACTTAAGAGTAAAATTTGGGAGGAACAAACACATCTGTATCGCTTTATGTCTGTCCCTCCATACTACATGCCTGTCCCTCCAATCGAGAGCCAGCCTCAAAGTCCTGTATTTACTATGAACTCATATTTCATGGGTACAGTTGGGCTGCAGCAGAGCCAGAGCGTCTGTGATGGGCTCTCCTCCTCTTCAGAGTCCAGTTCTGTTCCATTTCTGCTGAGAGATTATATAACACACTTGCTGTGAGCGTGCCCTTTGCTGAGATGAAACTATAGTAACATGGCACTGCTCCACGAACACTATGAAGTTATCTTTGCATTCTGCTCCTGTCTCTCAGACTTGCAAACACTCTGCCAGTCGTTGGAATTTTCTCTGCACCCACCCCCACTCCTTATTAAATGAACACAATTAATTAACCATCAGCGTGCCTCTAAAATATGACACCAGTACTCAGAACTCCAGTACCACCGAACTTTCTATAGGGCAAGACTGAAAGATTTGCATTCAACGTTTGATGATTTTCTTTCATTATTTACCTTGTCATGGCGAGTCACCATCTCTTCTGTTTTCCTTAATGAGACAAACTTCCCTCAGCTAGATATTAGGATTTTGATCAAAATGACTTAGCATGCCTTTATTTCTTTATTAGGTTTATGAGATATACTTATTGCTTCGGGCCTGAGAGCACAGTTATAAACTTTCCAAATGAATAAATTATCTATTCCAGAGAGAGTCATCGGTTATATCCATATTGGTAACAAATACGCACTATCAATAGATTGACTATAAACCTTAAGGGATAAGTTGTTTTTAACTCTTTGATGATCCCTATTTTCACTGCTCAAAACTGGAGGTATAGTGATCAGCATAGGGTAACAACAGTAAATGTAGAGGAAGTGGATGAATGAATTCTGTCTTGTGCCAACATGTAATAGGGTAAGCTGTCATGTTGTTGCAGAGAAACTAATTCAAGATAAGATGTTTTGTTGTCAAAAATGACTTAGGAAAGGTGAACTTAATTAAAACACAGCAGTTTATTGGCTCTCCCATATATATGCTTTCTTCCAGAGTATCTTTTCTTTTTCTCATTTGGTGTCTTTCCCTTCTAAGTCTTGACAAATCCATTCATTGGGAATCCTTACGCATATTCCTTTCCATCCTTGTATCATAGATATAGAGATGCAGCAGACCTAAGGTAGTCTCTGCTCAATTCTAATTTCAGAATTTACCTATCTAGTATGTATATACATATCCTATATATTTTTTACATGTGTAGGTACTTATATATTTGATGTCATAAAAAAGAGTAAACACAGTAATAAATGAAGGTTTTATGAAGCTCTGCCTGATTCAGAGAAGCTTTAAAAGAAGGAAAACAAAATCTGGGAGCAGGTAATAATATATAGGCAGTGCTCAAAGATTACAGATTTATAGGTATTGATAATTGTCAATATTAAAAGTAAGAAGGTAAATAAATCATTAAAAATAGTAATAAAAACCATCATCCATCTTGGGAAACAAATGATACCATTCTTTCATTTTTTATAACAAGCAGTCAGTCAGAGACTCAAGAGTTTCACCTGAGATATGGCATCTTCATCTGGGCTGCAGAAGTAGCTCTGAACCCATCAAGTGAGACAAATATTCCCAGCCATACAGTCCTACTAGCCTGTTCATTCAGAGTCTTTATGCTTACTATGAATACCTCCTAACAGTCCTCAAAAGAGATGTGCTATATTTCCCAAAATATAATGACAATAAGTCCCCAAATGAAGTTTTAGAGATAGTAAGTTACCAACACTACCCTTTTCTTTCACCTCCTGCTGGTATCCTTATAAGTGTCTCACTCTATCACGTTTTGGTCTAAGCTGGATAAAACATACCTTCCTAGGGTTCTCTATTTGCTAATAGAAAAAGAGCCAAAGTGTTGCCACTGAACTTGCTGTGAAGTGCTTTGACTTCAAGTGAGCTTACAATCAGCTTATCACAGCAGTGCTGTGATTTGGGTCATAATTAAAAGATTTTACTACAGAAAATGACTGTGCTGTTTGCACATTCTTTTCATGTCCTTGAGGAAGAACAACATAAATCACTTATTTGCCTTTTATATGATTTTTCTGATAGGAAGCATGGTGAAACAGAAAGACTCAAAACCATAAAAGATAGATCTACTTTCAAATCCTGTCTCAGGCAATTAGGAACTTTGTGAACTTGGACAAATTACTTAATTTTAACTGGCTTTAGTTTCTTCAACTATACAGTGGACCGATGATGATGCCAGCCTTGTAGGTTTCTGCTTGTATCAAATAACATCTGTGAAACATGTAGCATTTTATAGGCATTTATTGAATGTTGTATATCACTATACCTTCTATTCTTTCTAAATTTCTGTTTCTTTCAATATCACTACTTTCTTGTACAATAGTGCTAGTCCACAATGCTCCAAACTATTTGATAAGAACTTATGGGAATTGCCGGGCGTAGTGGCACACACCTTTAATCCCAGCACTCGGGAGGCTGAGGTAGGAGGAGCGTTGTGAGTTCGAGGCCAGCTTGGGTTACAACGTGAGCACAAGGCCAGCCTGAACTACATAGTGTGACCCTGTCTCAAAAAACTAGGACTAGGAGTTTGGCTCAGTGCCTTAAGTGCTTGCTTGGAAGGTGCGAAGTTGTGAGTTCAAGCCCTGGTGCCACACACACACACACAAAGCGTTTATTTTTGTTTGTATCATGGAATGTTGAATAAATTCTTCATTCCCAAAACAGTTCTTATTTTTCTACAAGAATTCTTCTCTACCTGACCCATCCTAGCACTTTGAGTCTATCCTTATTTTAGCCATAATTCAAGTACATATTGTGTCACAGACTATTGATTGCATGAGTAATAGATTTGAAACTTCTTAAAGAAGGTCCCCCCAATAACCGCATGTTTGGGGACTCCTAAATAAATTTTGACTTGGGAAAAGTATGCAGAAAGATGTTCTCATGGAGTTGAAAAAGGAAACAAAACTCACTCTACCTCACTCTCCAATTGTACTCTGCAGTGGTACATAGTTCAGTTGGAGAATCAATCAAAAAATGCATTCTTCATTTTATGTGAGAGAGAAAATGGTCCCATATTTCTGCTCATAGTAGAAAGTGCTTCAAGGAAGTTGCCTGAGTTTCCCTTCTTGCATCTTCCTAAGGATACAAGAGGAAAATATGCTTTGCAATCTTTCCTTTCCCTGCTCAATATTACCCACAGTATAACTAGGAGAAAAGAAACCCAAGCAGGGGTTCTATATCTCATTATAATTGTTATTAGATTCATACATGGTCTCTGAAGGGATGGTTAACAAAATCAAAGGTCATCACAAATGTATTCATCTCCAGACTTCGTAAGAGACAATGGGACTATGATACTGGAGCAAATGCTTTTAAATTTAATTTTTATGATACTGGAGATAGTACCCAGGACCTTTACATTGAGCTACATACCACCTTTTTTTTTTTTTTTTTAATTTTGAGACAGAGTCTTACTAAATAGCTAAGTTGCTTAGGCTAGACTCAAACTTGTAATCTTCATGTCTCAACCTTTCGAGGTCTCAGGATTATAGGTTTCTACCAGTGCTAACATCCCTGGCGAATATTTTCCGTGTAATGGAAGAGAATGATTGCAGATTTTGTTTGCAGTGAAACTGGGTATCAGGCTCTTTTCCTATTGAGTTATTTCATCACTTCCTTTTTAAGTGCAGGTATAGAGTTAGATTTAGCTAACGACTAATATTGTGAGAGCTTTGAGCGGTCTTTTCATCATTTAACATGTCTTTAACCAATGAACAATGGTCTCAGTAGCAGAGCTGCCAAGGGTATATAGCTTCTGGAGCCCTGGTGCCTGGCTTGAGCTTTGTTTATGCTTTGTTTCTCTCTGGGGAAGTTGTTTCACCTGAGCCCAGTTTCCTCAGGGAAGAATGACAGAACCAACTTCATTGGGCTGTTGTAACAAGGACTGAGAATTATCATACAAGAAGCATTTTGATAAATGTCCTGGAATGTAGTACATTCAACACAGTTAAAAAAATAATAAGAAAGCTCATTTGGAGATACCTTATATGCACTTTATATACTGGACACATGCAACAAGGTCGTGGGTATTAAAATGAGTTAGGTGGCTGCTGCTCCTCAAAAATGCTTATACTCATGGGAAAGAATATATGTATGCATATGATTATGGTGCACTATGTCTATATTTATAAAAATTTGAGGATACGTTTTGGGGGAATTGAAGTTTAGGGTAACTTTTTAGAGAGGAAAATAATTGTACTGGGTTTTAAAGAATAGCCACTGATTTCCAGACAGTGAATTGGGCAGGAGATAATCCTGGATGGATGCAAAATCCAGGTGTACTCTGCAGTGGCAACTGCTTCGATATGGCTTGAATGAAAACAGAAGAGAATGGGAAGGAAATGTTGGTGGGGACAGACAGTGAAGCCCACTTTGGTCATAACAGAGAGTTTCTTCTTTGCTCTAAAAGTGATGGGGTTCCCTAAGAGACTTCCACACCAGGACATGTCAGGATCACACAATGGGGCACTCAGCTCTCACCGTATTCAAGTTGCATTTAGACATTTAGGGAAGTCATAACTGAATGTTACAAATAACCCAAATGTAGTGACTTATCAGTCAACTAACCCTTTGACTATGATAGTTACTATGCCTTGTGCCTGTCCTTTAAGATCTCTGAACCTCATTTTCACTTGGGTTGTTGCAAGGTTGAACAAGATGATTTATATATATAGCACTCTGTGAAATGTAAAGCAACATGGAAACATGCCACAATAATACATAAGTCCATTCTCAAGACTTTCAGGACAAGGCACAAATGAGTTCTTTTCTACCAGAGCACCCTTCAAAAGACTAGTGGGGCCAGTGCTGAATACCTTTCACTTATTGTATCATACACATCAAAATAACTACAAGAGAGGAAGCTGAGTGCTCTCATCAGAAAGCAATGATAACTGTTTGGAGTGATGGATAACCCAGATATACTGAGTTGAACATTACATGATATACATATGTACTGAAACATACTACATGAATATCTACAATTGTTATCAATTAAAAATAAATTTAAAAAGAGAAGAAAAATGCTAACCATGGCTAAGACAGAGAAAAAGCTAAATAGCCATAAAATTTAGTGGTTCTGCCTTTCTAGGATGTGATAATTTTTCCTAATATAAATTTCTTCATCTTAATGTGGAAATGACACCTATGACATAGGTGCTATTACTGGAACTGAAGATCATCGACACAGGAGACTGTATAGGACAACGGTTAAGAGGGAGTCTTTAGGATCAAACACGTAGATTTAACCCCTAGATTATTCCTTGACTATTCTTGTGCAATTTAGCTCTTCTAAGGCCCAATTTATTCATCTGTAAAATGGATAAAACAATAGCATAGGATTGCTGTCAAGATTTAATGTGATAACACAGTAATGTGTTTAGCACGGTACTAGTTCTTAATAAAGATGTAATAAATTTGCTTCTCATCCCTATTTATAAACCTAAAAACTTCAATTACAATTGCACTTTAATTGTGTGTCCTCAACCCCAGTTATGAAAAGGCTTATTTGCCTTTTAAACTTAAACATATGCATCTCTGAAGCTCCATATTTTCACCTGTATCAAGTTACCTCTTCTGATATGCCATAGACCTCAATGCAAAAGCTTAGCTCAGGTATAAAAATGAAGAATTCAAAGTGCGTAGAGATGATATTTCTAGATTGTTTGTCAAGTTTAGCAAAATGTGTAAAAGTAAACAAGCAGTACCAAGATCTGAAGGTGAGTTGCATATTTAAAATTTTTCCTTTTTAATAATCTAACCTGTTATTAGTGGTGGAAAAGAAAGCACTAATTTTCAGAAACTGTATATGATTCTTTTACCTTGATGCATTTTTTACTTTTAATGTAATGTACATAGTATAAATAAGTAATGTAATCAAGTTTATCTTTGAAAGAAAAAGTTAATAATCCTACAGAAGAGTTGGAAATAAATGGTGCTCTTATTGCATTTATTAAAAATCATGGAAATCAAACCACCCCCATTTGAAACCAGGTATCATTTGAATATGTTGAATGTCTTTGCCATGCTCCTCACATTCCAAGCTGCCTTTGGGCTTGCAGGCAGTGCCTGATGAAGAGAAGCTGGATGGGGCTGTGCTAGAGCAAGTTGACCTCCTATGACTATGACTAATTTGTGACTTCCACAGGCATTAGATCCTAGGTATACATGGACCTGCATTCAGAAAGCTGGTGATCCAATATTTTTGTGCCCTCCCAGGGGGGCATGGTGGTATACCCCTTTAATTCCAGGACTTGGGAGGCTGTCTAGGAGAATCGCTGTGAGTTCAAGGCCAGCCTGGGCTACATAGTGAGTTGAAAGTTAGCCTAAATTACATAACAAGATCCCATCTCAAAAAAAAAAAAAATTTTTTTGTCCCCAGCATCCAGAGTCCTAGAATAGATTGCTCCACTCAGGATGACAAACGCTTGACAAAATTTACAATGGGATGGTAGAGAAAATCCACCAGGTTTGCAAGACTTCAGAGTGAGTGAGTTACAGAGCAGACAGACAGATGTCATAAGAAATAGTGGAAAAGAAAAGGAATCCCTGGAATTTTCAATAATACAGTTTAGAGGAAGATGGTGGGGTGGTGAACATCAGAGAAAGAGCCTCTCCTAGATTTAGTGTCCTGATACTGGAATATAGCAATGTGAGGAACAGAAGGGGAGAAAGTGGGTTTCTGGGACCCGGGAAGGTGAGAATTGAACCCAGTGAGGTGAAGCAAGAATGAACTCAATGAGAAGAACAACAAAAAAGAAGGAGGTGGCAGGTGGCACTTTCTCCCTAAGCCTAGACTCATTGCATGGGAAGAGCTAGAACTTGCAGATGCACAGAGACTATTGGTGACCAAGAGGCCTCCACAGAGAAATGCACCAGTGGAATGGAGCAGTGGACACAGCAGACTGAGTGGCTGCTGAGTTATTAAAATTCAGATGTCCCCCAGGAGAAGGTCATTGGCCAGTAACCATCTTGGAGAGGTGCCAACTGTGCTTAGAACTCAGAACAGCTATGGGTAAGCTCCATCTAGTGCCTCCCAGTGTCAAGATGAGGCTGCCGAGTTCATGTCAGCAGTGGGTGAGGGAGCTGTGTTCAAGATGGCAGGAGGAAGAAGGATTGCTGCAAGTTTGAGGTCAGCCTGGGATACAAAGTGAGTTAAGGCCAGCCTGAACTGCGTAGTGAGACCCTGTCTCAAAAAAAAAAAAAAAAAAAGACAAAAGAAAAATGAAAGGAAATTCATATTGCTAGAAAATAGTCACAAGACATTGGAATATAGCATCATGAGGACTATACAAAGGAAGGAAGTGGGTCCCTAGACACAGGAAGAATCTGAAGTGCAAATTGAGGCCCACTGAGAGAGTAAAAAGAAAAACCTTCAATGAAGAAGGCTGTAGCTGGTGGTGTCTTTGCCTTGAGATGGGACTCACTGCATGAGAGGAGCTGTTGGAGCTGGGGACACACAGTCACAGTGATGCTAAAGGCTGGCGACCCTGGAGGCCTCTGCAGAGAGATGCAGCAGTGAAGGGAAGTGGTGGATATGGAGGACTGCACTGGCCAGTGGTGAGTGCAAAGGACTTAGTCCTCCCATGAGAGAGACTGACGGCTGGGAGCCATTTTGGAGATGGGACAGATGAGCCCAGAACCCAGAACTGCTGCTGGCTTCCACTGGCAGCTCCTAGTTGGGTGCAGACCCGTGGAAACTGCTTGGACTGTGGCAAGCCCAAAGAGTCTGGTCTTAGGGCAGGCCTGCTGAGATTATCTACTACTCCACCCTAAAGCAACTGCTGGTTTGCTGGGATAGAGTGGCATGATCCAGGACTCTGTCTCCACAGGCTGTCTGCTAATGAAACCAGACAGAATCCAGGAAGTGGACTATTTGTTTTTCTTTTTTGCTTTTGCTGCTGTTGTTTGTTTGCTATTTTATTTTGTTTTTCTTTTTTCTTTCCCCTTCATTGTTTATATATGAGTGTGAACGTGTTTCTTAACCTCTTTGTGGGTGTGGTTCTGTTCTTCCTTTTATCTCTTCCATTCTCTTTACCCTCAGTCTAGTGCACCAGTTTCACCAAGTTGGCGTGATCCTCCTTTGTCCCCCAACTTAATTCTAATCTCTTTCTCTTCTTCCACTTCTCTATTTTCTCCTTAATCTATTCTTTTTTTTGGGTACCAGGCATCGAACTCACAACCTTACGTCTACCAGGCAGGCACTCAGGTCACTGAGCTAAATTCGCGGCCCTCCTTAATTCATTTTAAATTTTAACCCTGAGAGCAAAATTGACACATTATGGACTTACATATTGCATATAATTATCTTTTTTGTTTTACATTTTGTTATATAATCACAAATCTAGTTCACATGGTTAAAAGCTGCAAATTAAGGGTTAGCTCACTTTGTTGTTTTCTAGGCTGTGTTTGATGCTATTGGTAACACTATAGCCAAAATGGACATAACTGTTCTAAATAGCCATTGTAACTAAGGTTACATAAAATATGGTGGCACAGTGCCAAAGAACCAGGGACTAGGCCAACAAGCAACAACTTCTCATCTCCAACAAACCGAAGAGGTAAGATCTTCCAACAGTCTCAAAACCCAAAACCAGCTACACCTGGAAGATACCTCAGAGAAGTAATCATCACCTAAGAGTCCTAAATGCTACCAATAAAGCAACCCACCGTAGCAACTTACAAGTCCAGAAATTAAACTGAAAAAGAGAGAAAATAAGATGAGAAAACATTTAAGCAAAATGCAACCTCAGACTTCCAGTTCACCAAAGGCAAATCCAGAAGGCAATGAGGTGGGACAGTCCAAAAACGCCCCACCAGGTCTCTCTGAAGTGGAACAACAAAGCAATTGAATGATGCTATGGAAAAAAATGAAACCAGAAATAATTTCTCAGGTAACTACAGAGATTACCAAAATATACACCATGCTTAACGATGTCAGAGCAGACACAGACAAAAAAAAAAAAAAAAAAAAAAAAAAAAAAAAAAAAAAAAAAAAAAAAAAAAAAAAAAAAAAAAAAAAAAAAAAAAAAAAAAAAAAAAAAAAAAAAAAAAAAAAAAAAAAAAAAAAAAAAAAGATGAGCATAAGCAAATTATGGAAGTGTAGCACAGGAAAGAAACAGAATCCATAAAGTAGATTCAAGCAGACATCCAGTAGAATAAAAACTCCACTGAAAATATTTGAAGCAGATTAGGCCAGTGTGAGGACATGATCTCAGATATTGAAGACAGGCTTGCAGTTAGCACCCAGGAAGAGGAAGACTTCTCAAAAATAGAAAGGGACCATGAGAAATCAATCCAGTATCTGTTTGATGAGATGAAGAAGAATAAATTAAGATCAGAGGAGAACAAGAAGGGCCCCTCGCGGGGCCCCTGCCCGGCCCGAGCGGCGCAGGCACCGATCAGGACACAATATGGACTGCCTTCCAGGGTCCTGACCCCAGGACCTTGGAGGAGAATGAGAAGGGCCCCTCGTGGGGCCCCCGCCTGGCCCAAGCGGCACCGGCGCGTGGGCTTGGAATCAGGGACAAACACTACCCCTCCCCCCGTAAGCAACCCGCTGTTTCAGAGGTCTGGCTGGATTGATAGCAACCAAGGAACATCAACCAACTTTTATTTTGTAGATTTGGCCAGGCCTCTGGTCAGCAACCCAAGCATCTCTTTACAGCAGGCAATGTAGCAAGTATGGGGGATTCTCTTCTGCCTTGTCTTTTATTATTAATAAAATATTTAAAAAAATAAACAATTAGTCATATAAATTATATACAAAAGGAACACTGCTACTCAAAAAAAAAAAGAATAAATTAAGATTGATTGGAGTCAATAAACAAGCAGAAGATACCACAAATGACATTAAAAAATGTTCACAGACATCATGACAGAAAACTTTCCTGGTAGAGAAAAAGAATTTGACGTTCAGATAAATGAGGCATATGGAACTCCAATTAGCAATGATCAAAAAATAATCTACAACCAGGCATATCATAGTCAAGATTCCAGAAATTCAACATGAGAATAGAATCCTAAAAGCTATTAGAGAAAAGAAACAAATCACCTATAAAGGAAAACCCATCAGAATTACAGATGTCTTCTCAGCATGAACTCTTAAGTCAAGGAGAGCATGGAGTGAAGTGCTCCAAGTGCCAAAGGAAAACAACTTTCAACCCAGATTGATGTACCCTGCGAAACTATCTTTCAAAATTGATGGAGAAATAAGATACTTCCATGACAAAGAACATCTGAGGAAGTTTCTGACCATCAAACCAGCACTCCAAAATGTTTTGAAGGAATTCTAGAAAGAGATAATAAAGACTACAGCTCCCTGAACCCCAACAGAAGGAATGCAGCAGGGAAGACAAACAATTAGAGGGAAGGAAAGAAAGCAGGGAGCCAACTACAGGAAAATAACATGACAAGGATAAGTCAATACATATCAGTCATAACCATCAATGTCAATGGTCTCAATTCACCAGTCGAAAGACACAGACTTGCAAATGATTCAAGAAGCAAGATCCAACAATACGCTGCATACAAGAAACACATTTAATTCAAAAAGAAATTCGTAGACTGAAAATTAAAGTATGGAAAACCATACTCCATGTGACAGGAACACAGAAAAAAGTAGGGGTAGTTACTCTATTTGCAGACAAAGTGAATTTCAAGCCAATACTGATAAAGAGAGATAAACAAGGTCACTAAATCCTCATAAAGGGAACAATCCAAGAAGAAGAGGTAACAATCATAAATATATATATGCAACAAATACCAGTGCACCCAGCTATATAAAACAATTACTAATGGACATGAAAAATCTATTAGGCCCTAATACAATTGTATTGAGAGGCCTCAACACCCACTGTCACAAAAAGACAGACCAACTAGACAAAAAATTCAATAATGAAATATTAGAATAAATCAAACTTGAACAAATGCACCTAGCAGATGTCAATAGTGTTCCACCCCACAACATCACAATACATATTCTTCTCAGATGCACATGGGACATTCTTCAAAATAGGCCATATACTGGCTCATAGAACATGCTTAAGTAAATGCAAAGGAATTGAAATTTTCCAGTGCATACGATCAGACCACAGTGCAGTGAAATTGGAAATCCATGCCAAAGGAAACCACAAGAACTTCATAAACACATGGAAATTAAATAGCACCCTACTGAACAACCAATGGGTCACAGATAAAATTAAAGAAGAAATTAGACAGTTTTTACTGTTGAATGATAATGACAATACAGTATACCAGACTTTGTGGGACATAATGAAAGCAGTTTTAAGAAGGAAATTTATAGCAGTAAATACCTATATCAGGAAAACAGAGCACATGCATATAAACAAGTTAATGTTGAACCTCAAACATCTAGAAAAAGAAGAGCAGGCTAAACCAAAAGCTCATACAAGGGAGGAAATTGTAAAGATCAGAGCAGAAATTAACACACTGGAGACCAAAAAAGCAATACAAAGAATCAATGAATCAAAGAGTTGACTCTTTGAAAAAAGAAAAAAGAAATCCACATGATTAGGAATGGAAAGGGTGAAATTGCAACAGATCCTGCAGAAATCCAGAAAATTATCTATACCTACTTTGAAAACTTGAATTCTAACAAGATGGAAAATACAGAAGAAATGGACAGATTCCTAAATACATATGAATTACCAAAGCTGAATCAAGAAGATATAAAAATTCTAAATAACCCAATATCAATAAATGAAATCAAAGATGTAATTAAAAACCTATCAACAAAGAAAAGCCCAGGCCATGACAGATTCACTGCTGAATTCCGTAAGAAATTTAGAGAAGACATAACACCACTACTTCTCAAAATTTTTAAAGAAAAAAAAATCTTTAATGAAATTAAATGGAATCAATACTTTCAAATTCATTCCTGGAAGCAAGTATTACCCTGACACCAAAACCAGAGAAGGACCCAACTCAGAAAGAGAATTACAGGCCAATCTCCCTAACAAACATTGATGCAAAAATCCTCACTAAGATACAGCAAATTGTCAAGAAGATTATACACCATGATCAAGTGGGATGAATTTCAAGGATGCAGAGACAGTTCAACATACATAAATCAACAAATGCGATACACTATATTAACAGAGCCAAGGATAAAAACCATGTGATCATCTCAATAGATGCAGAAAAAGGTTTTGACAAAGCAACAATTCATGATAGAAATCCTACAAAATTGGAATAAATGGTCTTTATCTCAATCTGATGAAAGCCATCTATGACAAACCAGTAGCCAACATCATACTAAATGGACAAATCTGAAAACTTTCACTCTAAAATCAGGAACAAGACAAGCATGTCCACCATCTCTACTCTTATTCAAACTAGTTCTCAAAACTTTAGCTGGAGCAATTAGACAAAAGAAAGAAATAAAATGAATAATGATAGGAAAGGAAAAAGTAAAAGTATCATTATTTGCAGATGACATGATACTGTACTTAGAAGACCCCAACAACTCCACCAAATGATTTCTAGATTTTATAAGCAAATTCAGTAACATAGCTGGTTACGAAGTCAACACTCAAAAATCAATAGCCTTCCTATATATGAATAACAAACTCACTAAGAGAGAAATTAGAGAAACAACACCCTTCACAAGAGCATACAAAAGAAAAAGGAAATGAAATACACGGGAATCAATCTAACAAAGGATTAAAATACCTCTACATTGAAAACTGCAGTACTCTGAAAAAAGAGATTGAAGAGGACATCAGAAAATGGAGAGACATCCTGTTCTCTCGGGTAGGAAGAACCAATATAGTGAAAATGGCCATATTTCCAAAACTTTTATACAGATTCAATGCAATCCCAATCAAAATTCCAATAGCATATCTCACAGAATTAGAGCAAACAATCCTAAAATTCATCTGGAAGCAGAAGATACCTAGAATAGCAAAGGCAATCCTGGGAAACAAACACAAGACAAGGGACATCATAATCCCTGACTTGAAGTTATATTATAAAGCTACTGTGATAAAAACAGTGTGGTAAAGGCAAAAAATCAGACCTGAAGATCAATGGAACAGATTAGAAGATGCAGAAACAACTCCAGACACACTAAGCCACCTTATCTTTGACAAAGTTGCCAAACGCATTCACTGGAAGAAAGATAGCCTCTTTAATAAATGGTGCTGAAAAAACTGGCTCTACACATGCAAAGATTAAACTGGGACCCATATTTTTCACCATGTACCATGTTAAAATAAGAATGGATCAAAGATCTTAATATTAATACAGAAACATTAAATCTGCTGGAAGACAGAGTTGGTAAAACTCTTGAAGACACTGGTGTAGGTAAAGACTTCATGAACAAAACCCTGATTGCAGAGGAACTATCACAAAGAATCAACAACTTGGATCTCACCCCTACTAAAAAGCATTTGCACAGCAAGAGAAACCATCAACAGAGTGAAAAGACAACCCACAATATGGAAGAAAATGTTTGCCAGCTGTTCTTCAGACAAAGGATTACTGTGAAGAACATACAAAGAGCTAAAAAAAAAAAATCAGTTTCCCAGGTTTAAAGACCCAATCCAAAAATGGGCATCTGAGATGAATACACACTTCTCAGATTAAGAAATCCAAACAGTAAATAAATATGTGAAAAAATGTTCAATATCACTGGTCATTTGAGAGATGCAAATTAAAACAACACTGAGGTTCCACCTCACCCCAGAAAGAAGGTTACTATCAAGAAATCAAGCAATAACAAATACTGGAGGGTCTATAGGGAAAAAAGAACCCTTCTCCTCTGTTGGTGGGAATGCAGACTAGTGCAACCACTGTGTAAATCAGTGTGGAGATACCTCAAATCTAGGACTAGAGGTCCCATTCAACACAACTATTTCACTCTGTGTATCTTTCCAAAAGAATTAAAAACACCATACCATGGTGATGTATGTGCACCCATGTTTGTAGCAGCACAGTAATAGCCAGACCTTGGAAACAACCTAAATGCCCAATAACTGAGAAACAGATAAAAAGATGTAGTATTTTTGTACAATGGAGTACTATTCAGCCATAAAAAGGATAGCTTGGAGGCTTTTATAGGTAAATGGATGCATCTTGAGAACTTACTCATTAATGAGATAAATAAGACACACATATGTAAATATTGTATTGTTTCATTAGTGCAAGAAGCTGAAAGAAAAACATATATATCTGTTTATTTGTATGTATATGTATATAAAAATAATAGTTAAGGTATTCTACTGATTTCACTGAGTTCACTGAAGAGAAAGATTTGTGCTGATACTGTTCAGGCAATCAAATGCAGATGTCTTGTGCTCCTGGTGAATGATTTGGGGATGGCAATGAGTAATGCATGTACCATTGTTGCCCCGTTTGATGTGTTTTGAAATTTTGTTGTAGTTTTTTTTTTCTTTTCTTAATCTTCTTTTTTTTTCTTTATCCTTGAAATAAAATGGATTTGGGAAAAAAAAGATGTCAGGAGGCACATGAAAGGCAGGATGTTGAACAAATTGGGTTCCAGTATCATAGCTAGAAACCAGTTTGAACTTCAGTAGAAATGAAGGTGTGGGATTGCTGTAATTGTTCACTTCCTGACATAAAGCTATGACTGGCTTGCTGGGATTAATCAACTCAGATATGGAACCTGTTTCTCCACATTTTCTACCAGGGACAAAGGGGCAGCAACTTCTCATCTCCAATAAATTTAAGAGGCAGAATTTGCAACACACTCAAAATGCAAAAGTCAACCATACCAGTAAGACATCTCTAAGAAGTAGTCTTTTTCTAAGGGTTCTAAATGCTAGCAATAAACCTACTTGCTATAAGCAATTTACAAGCATTGACCTAAGAGTTAATTTAAAAAACAAAATAGAAAATGAGAAGATACTTAAACAAGATGCAACCCCAGACTTCCAGCTCACTTTCAGGGGTCAGTGAGGTGGAACAATTTAAAAGCCACTCAATTGGACCAACTGAAGTGGTAATAGCAGAAGTAAGAAAGCATATGAACGAGGCTCTAGGAAAAAAAGTCAAGTGAGAAAAAATTTCTCAGATAACTGCAGAGATGGTGACCACAATGAAAGACATGCTTAGTGACTCTAGAGCAGATGGTGATAAAAAAAAAACAGAGGCACTTAGGAAAATGATGGAAACCATGAACTTCCAACATAGTACAAAAATGGAATCCATGATAAAGATTCAAACAGATATCCAGGTCTATTGAAAGTATACATGGCAGAATGAGCCAATGTGAAGGCAGACTATCAAAAATAGAGGACAGGATTGCGGTTAGTGATCATGCAAAAGATTTCTTAAAAATAGCAAGGGACCATGAAAAACTAATCCACCAGTTGCTAGATGAGGCAAAGAAGGATGACATAAGATTGACTGGAGTCAATGAAAAAGCAAGAGATACTGCAAACAACATAAAAAACACTATTTGCTGAAGTAATGGCAGAAAACTTCCCAAGTATGGCAAAAGAATTTGACATATAGATAAATTAGGCATATAGAACTCCAATTAGCCATGATAAAATCTACACAAAGGCATATAGTCAAGATTCTAGAAATTCAACAAAAGAACAAAATATTAAAAGTTATTAGAGAAAAGAAACAAATCACCTATAAAGGAAAGCCTATCAGAATCAAAGCAAATTTCTCAACACAAGCACTCAAGTCAAAGACAGTTTGGAGTGAAGCATTTTAAGTGCAAAAAAAAAGTCTCCACTCAAATAAATGTTTTGAAGGACATTCTAGAAAGATATAACAAGGAAAACTACTCCCTGAACCTCAGCTGAATGAATCTACCAGGCAAGACAAACAATTAAACAGAGAGGGAAAAAAAGGAACCAATAAGAGGAGAATAACATGATGAGGATAAGTCAATACATATTGGTTAGAACCATCAGTGTTAATGGTCTCAGTGTTAATGGTCTCGGTTCACCAATCAAATAAAAAAATCCAGACTGACAAAATGGATCAAGAAGCAAGATCCAACAATATACTGCATATAAGGAACATACTTAATTAAGAAGAAATTCACAGACTGAAGGTCAAAGCACAGAAAACAATGTTCCTTATGATAAGAATCTGGAGCAAAGCAGGGGCAGCTATTCTATTTGTAGAAAAAGTGAATTTCAAGTCAAGACTGATTAAAAGAGACAAGGAAGGTCACTATAGCTTTGTAAAGGGAACAATCCAAGAGAAAGTGAGTACAATCATAAATATATATGCACCAAGTACCAGTGCACCCAAGTATATAATACAAATATTAACAAACATGATAATAAAAAAGTACTAATAAAATTGTAATAGGGACCTCAATATTGTCACAAATAGACATATTAACTAGACAAAAACATCAACAAAGAAATTTCAGAACTTAACCAAATTTTGAACAAATGGACATAGTAGTAGATGTCTACAGAGTGTTCCTTCCTACAACATCAGAATCTCAGTTGCACATTGGACATTCTTCAAAGCATACCACATACTAGCTCATAGAACATGCTTAAGTAAAGGCCAAGGAATTGAAATTATCCCACACATATCATAAGACCATAGTGCAATGCAATTGGAAATCAATGGCATGTGAAATCTCAAAAACTTCATGGAAATTAACTTAAACAACCAATGTGTCATAGATGGAATTGAAGAAAAAACTATAGAGTTTCTATGATTAAATGATAATGCCAATACAACACGTTGCCGTTTTTTGTTTGTTTGTTTTTTGTTTTTTGTTTTTTGTTTTTTTGGTACCAGGGATCAAATTCACAACTCGTGCCTGCCAGGTAGGTGCTTAGGCCACTGAGCTAAAGCCCCGGCCCCATTTTTTGAAACACATCTCACTATGCAATTCAGGCTGGCCGTGAACTCACTTTGTAGACCAGACTGGTCTAGAACTCACAATGATTCTCCTGCCTCAGCCTCCTGAGTGCTGGGATTAGAGGCGTGCACCACCATGCCTTGCAACATACTGCAATTTATGGGGCACAATGAAAGCAGTCTTATGAGGGAAATTTATAGTAGTCAATACACATATTGGAAAAACAGAGTGATCTCAAATAGTCTAATGTTGAACTTCAAGCTAGTAGAAAAAGAGGGGCAATTCAAGCCCAATGCTCATAGAAGGAGGAAATTACAAAGTTTATAGCAGAAATTAATGTAATGGACTGTAAGAAAACAATACAAAGAGTCAATGAATTGAAGAGTTGGTTCTTTGAAAGATTAAATCAAATTGACAAACCTTTATCCAATCTTATCCAGTAAAGGAAAGAGAAGACTCATATCCATGCCATTAGGAAAGGAAAGGGTGAAATCACAATAGAACTCACACAAATCCAGAAGATCATTAATACCTACTTCATCACTAATAAGATGGAAAACACAGACAAAATGGACAGATTCCTAGATTCTTATGAATTACCAAAGCTGGATCAAGAAGATATAAAGACTCTAAACAAACCAATATCAATGTAATTGAAGTTGTAATTAAAAATCCAATCCCTAATGGATTCATTGCTGAATTCTACAAGAAATTTAGAGAAAACATAATGCTGCTACTTCTCAAAGTATTTAATGAAATTGAAAGGGAAGCAATACTCCCAGATTCATCCTTGGAAGCAAGTATTATCCTGATACTAAAACCAGAGACGACTACAAGAAAGAGAACTCCAGGCAATTTTCTCTAATGAACATAGACACAAATACACTGTTCCTTTCTGTTGCCTGTGTTCCATGAGCAAGAAGAGTTATTTGTCAAAATTTTAAGTTTCCTGAGTGTAGTCATACTCTTCATGGCTCTTATTTATGAGATGGGACACGGGAGCAACATATATGATGCACAAATAACCAGGTGTTAATAACATCATGTCAGATGGCTGGTTACTTAGCTAATATTTGTTCTCCTATTCATGAGAAATGGAATCTGTATAATTTTGGGGAATGGCAACATATTCTACCTCCATATCAAGAACTGTGAGTGATATAGTAAAAGGAATGTGGCAATCAATTTTCTAAGGAACTTACATGTCTAGTAAGGAACTTTTATTGGTCAACTGGAAACAGAATAATTAAAGAAGGTTCTTACATCAGGTAGTGCAGATAATAAGCACTGGAGAGAATTGGAGAAAGAGAGGGATTCTATGAAGTATGGCATTTTCTTAGTCATTTTGTTTTGCTATGACAAAATACCTGAGGCTGGGTATTTTATAAAGAAAAAACCAGTTATTTTGCTTACAGTTTTGAAGCCTAAGTCACCAGATGAAGCAGCCCTATCTGGTTAGCCATTCATGAGGACCTTATGGCTGCATCACTATGCAGTAGATAATATCATATTGTGGAAGTGGATAGAAGAGAAGAGGGGGAGAAGAGAACGGTGTCACATGATAAGACAGGAAACAAGACACCAGTGAATAGCTAGGTTTGCTTTGATAAAACCTACTCTGCAGGAACTAACCGCCCCCTGTGAGATCTCACTCACTCCACAAGAACAGCAATAATTCCTTCTGCGGATGGAGCCTCTGTGACCTGAGGGGAACTCTTAGGACCAAGTCTCATACACTTGGAACTTTGAGGGATGTGTTCAAGCAATACCCAGACCATAGCAAGTGTTAATGTTTCTCCAGCTTCCCCTGCAGCTAAGGCTGAGTAGTTTCTGGCCATCAAAAGTGTTTTTAGGAATATCCAAGGAACACTTAAAGAAAACAGACTCAGCAGGAGGCTGTGTGGGTTTTCTTTTCCCTTTTCCTCTGCTGGTTGCCAGGATGCTAGACAAGCTGCTGGAGCACCAGCAGCCAGCATGAGGACGGGAGCGATATGCTGAGCACAATAAAGCAGTAAGACAGAGGCTGTCTTGACTGCCGGTGCCTTTGTAGTGCTGTCCTATAGCTTCAATTGCTCCTTTCTGTGTGTCTTTTAAATGAAAGAATAAAATTTGGTTGCTTTAGACCTCTAAAATGTTTTTTTGTTCCCTTTTGGATTTTCCATTTTGTGTATCAGAACCACAATCCTAGCTGAAACAGATACAAATTAATACTTAATAAAATAAAAAGGAAGTCCTGTCTGAAAGAAAGGCAAATATTTTTTTCGATTAAAACAAAGGTTTTTACTAGTATCTGAGGTATGAATGAACTGGTACCATCAGATGTATTTGGTGTTACTAATATAAAATGCACTGTATTAATCCATTTTCTTTTTCATCACCACAAATCCTTTAGTGATGTGGGGCTTTAGCTTGCCTTCCCATGCAAGGATGATTTTCCTATAAATTAGAGCAGAAAGAAAAAAGCCTTGTAAATCATCTCTCTCACTTAACTTGCCCATTGTCCTCTCTCTGCAGGAAACCTACAGGTTGCAGAAGAAAATGGCTGGTGGAAATGCAGCAGGAAGAATAACATGGTTTTGAATTGAGGTGAGAATAAGTGAAATTAGTGGAACAGCCAACCCTACCAGTTTTTCTCCCCGCTACTTCACAAGCGCAAATTTGACAAAATCATTGAGAGGGGTCTTTGTTTTAAATGAGAGCAGGACAAGGACATATCTTTCTAAGGATTGCACTAAATGAGGTGGAAAGGGAAAGCAACTGATGATAAATCAAAAATGCCACCCCCTTCTGTCTGTCCCCTCCGCCCCAATACGACACATCAGACCAATGTGAGTGATCATTTTGTAGTCCCAGGTTTTGTACATTTAGAGAACAGTCCCTCTTTACAGCTTTGGTAATTTTAGAAAGGCATTCAGAATTTGGGCATCAAAGTAATACATTGTGTTTCTCAAATTCCACAATTTTCCAAGAAGGTCTAGAATTAATTAACCAAACCAAATCTGTTGTAATGAGACAAATTCCAAACTACGATCCAGTAGGATTTAGAAAGCAATTCACTCTACTTAATACAACAATAAAACAGAATAATAAATAAACAGAATAGCAACGATGCAAACAGTAATTGAACAGAATGGCACAGCCCAGAAGTGAGTATAGGAACAATAGGGGCTGAGAGAGCAGCCGTGTGTCAGCCTTACAAAGAAATGACAGCAGCAAGGTCTGAGGCATCAGATCTGGGATTTTTCACTCCCATAGTTGGCAAGTTGGTGCAGGCCGTTTTCTGGAAGCTCATCTGGGATAGGGATTGGGCTGTGCGATTCTCACCACAGGGTCCTCTCCATGGGTACTCTGAACTGGTGTTTTGAGAGAGCAGGGCAGAGTGCATGGTATTTTGATGCTTCGGTCTTAGAAGCGGCATAATGTCACTCTTGCACTTTCTATTTAAGGCAGTTACAGAGATTTACCTCTGTTCAAGGAGAGGGAGACAGACCTCTGCACTTTGTGGTAGCAGGATCAGGGTCACATTATAGGAAGTGCTGGTGGGAGGGGATATATTGTTGCTGTCTTCTTGGGGAAAACGCAGTCTACTGTAGTAGGAAGTGCCCAAGACGGGAAACTGAAGGTTTTTCAATGAGCTAATTAGTGTGAGACCTCATCTACCGTGTCCTAGTTCTCAAAACTTTCAGAAATCAAAACGGTCAAATACACTGAAATTGCCAGGCACCACTACTTTTGACAAAAACTCCAGAGTTATTTTGATTTTGCTAAGAAGTAGGTGGTTTAGGGAAACTTCTCATTTGTCCCTGTGCACTGAAAGGCAGAACTGTCTCAAACTTGGGTTTCTATGGTGGTGGGCTTCCATGCTAATGCCTTCTTGTCATGGCTGGCCCCTGGCCTTGGATAGGAGGATGAAGTAGGCAATGCGTGCTGGGAGCTGGCCTCTGAACAGCTGTCATCTTTCTTACTGCCATGGTGACATATATTCTTACTGTAGTAAATAACAGTAACCCAAGTTTTCCTAGCCTGTGGGTATAAATAAGGTCACCTTAACTGCAATAAATCACAATGCTGTTGGTAATATCCTCATCTAGTGTAAAAATTTCTTACTGAGTATTGCAGGAGTATGCAGAGGTTGTCTCACCTACATTTGCTATTTGCCTTTTTATCTTTGTTTCCAGGCCATCCTGTTTGATGTTTCCTGCCCCTTGAGCCATTCAAATATAGGTTTCTCCTCACTGCTGCCAGTAGGCACCCTGGCGTCTTCCTGGGGTCCAAAACAGCACTGTGGACTTGAAGTTCTCAGGGAGCTAAAGGCACACTGTCTTGGTAGCAGAGATACAGTGAATGTTTCCTGTTCATCCCATGTCCCTGGTCACAGTTCTGGGCCTCACCTTGTTATACAGGTAACAGAGAGTGCTGCTTGAGCCCTTGTGTCTCACAGAGCCCCACATGACAACAGTCTCCTCACGCTCTGCAAACAACCTCTCTCTCCACAGGGCTCAGGTAAGAATCCAGGGAAACCAGCTTGAAATAGATGCCAGTAGGTTACCTACCCTGCCGATTCATTGGACATTTCTAGAGATGCCTGATTTCCAGCACAGAACACAAATTAGGCTCCAACTCAAACCCCTGCTCCATTATTAAATGTGTATAGTGTGCCACAGTGCATTTCCTGAAATCCACTCTGAGAGGCAGGTAGACTGCCAGTAGTATAGTTTCCATTCTTTCATGTGAAGAAATGAATTTTTAGTGAGAATAAGCAGAGAGCCTGAACTGAGATAATAACAGAGGTGGGTGGAGCACATTAACAAAAGTCTTTGAACAACAAATCTGGGCCTCTCCTTGGAGTCACTTTATGGTGATTGGTCACCATGCCCAGCTGGGATACTCCAGACAGTTAGAGGGCTTTTTCCCTCTGTGCTCACAGCATGTTGGTCTGTTGTAGCATTTGCTGCATTTTACAGCACCCCCTTAAATGTCAGTCTTCCCCACGATGTGTATCTAGGCCAGCGAAGTGCCAGGCACAGAGAAGGGACTTGGCAAACATTTATTGGTGGATGGACATGACTTTCTTAACGTTTCTCTAATGGAGGTGCCTCCCTCTCACGCCAAAGAATATTTGGAAATATAGAAGTATTTTTGGTTGTCACAATACTGGGAAGTGGTGCTTCCAGCCCTTAGTGACAAGGGCCAGTGTATTAGTTTGGCTTATGAAATTACTCAATAGAAAGAGGTTATGTTTTTTTTTTTTTTTTTTTTTGCGGCACTGGTGATCGAACTCACAGCCTCACACCTGCCAGACAGGTGCTTAAGCCACTGAGCCAAACTCCCAGCCCTAGTTTTTTGAGGCAGGGTTGTACTATGTAGCTCAGGCCAGCCTTGTGCTCACATTGTAGCCCAAGCAGGCCTCGAACTCACAACACTCCTCCTACCTCAGCCTCCCAAGTGCTGGGATTAAAGGTGTGCACCACGACGCCCAGTTTTTTTTTTTTAATTGTATTCTAAAGATAGCAAAATCCAACAAAACATAACAGAACAAAGTCAATCAAAACAAAATAGTAGAACTGGTACAGAACTTCAAAGCAAGATACTAGGAAAACAACAGTTACCATAGTATATCTTGTTATCTTCACAATAGTTGACCATTCCACTAGGTATAGTAGAATCAAACCAAAAACAAAACAGAATAAAACCAATAAAAACAGAATATGAAATAAAGCAAAAAAAATTAGAATAAAGCAAAACAGTGAGAACAATATAGGGCCTCAAAGACAAGATAGAAGGGAATCCCCCATATTTGCCACATTGCATACTGTCATCTTCCCAAGAGATGTTCAGACTGCCGGCCCCAGGCCTGCAAAATCCACCAAATAATACAAGCATTTAATTGCTTCATGTACCTTAGTTGCTATCAACTTAGCCAGTACTCCAAACCAGCAAGTTGTTTGGCAGGGAGCTGTCCTTGATTCTTAGGCTGCGCACTGGTAGGCTTACAGGAGGCACCTCTTTCTCTTCCTGGGATCCGCACCAGTCATGCACCACTCACCAGAAAGGCAGGCTAGTTGTCTTCTGGTTCGAACCTCCCTGACCCAACGTGGTGGGTTCTCGGGAGGCATATTTTTCTCTTTCTGGAATCCCCACCAGTTGCATGCTACTCACCAGGAAGGCAGGCTAGTTGTCTTCTGGTTGGAGCCTCCCTGCCCAACATGGCGGGTTCACAGGAGGCACATCTTTGTCTTCCTGGGGTCCATGCAGAAAGGTATTTTGAAAGCAGGTCTAGTGCTGTAGAATCTGTCCCTGTGAAAAAGAAAAAATACTATGGTTGCTTAATTGTTACAAAGATTAAATACAGTAAATATGTTAAGTTTCAAAAGATCAGGGCCCGAAACTAAGTAGACTCTTGATAAACAGCTGATTTGATGGCTGACAGCAGATATCTAAGAAAAATTGAGCTCTTGCTTAGACATTAAGGCTGTGTAGGTCAAATCAGATTCTGTCCTCAGCAAAACTGAATGAGATTTCTTCAGTAAGTTTCCCTCATCTTCTATTCCTGCAAATTAAATAGACTTCATGAAGAGGCCTTTCTTCTTGACTCCATTCTCCATTGCCACCACTGCAGGTGGGGCATGCTTGGGGCAGAAACACATGTAACTCACCTGTTCCATTGGGTCCCCTTGTGCCCTCCAACTCCCAATGGTAAATGAATTTATTTTCCACCTGCTTCTTATGAGATAGTATGTCATAGAAACATTTTTAAAATGTGGGTAAAAATAGTAAAACACTAACACTACCTTATCATGACTATTTTAAAAATTGACCCTCAATGACTTCCTGTTAAGAATGTGTTTTTATAGAGTTGTTGCCATAATGTGTATACAATTTTGATTTTGCTATACCCAATTTATATTATATGTTTTCTATACTTCCATGTAGGCTATATAATTATAATGTTTAATGGCTTCAAAATATTGCATTGCTTTAATATGCCATCCCATCCTGTTGAATATTTGGGTTCTCACTAGGCAGTGCAGCAATAAATTTTTTTATGAAGAGTTTTTCTTTTTAGTATTGCTAAAATACTTTATATGGACTAATCTCTAGTAGCTTAGATACAGTGTCCAAACAGTATGAACATTATGGCACTTGTTCTGTATTCCCTTATTACTTTTCAAAAAGGTCATACTAATTTACAATGCCTTTAGAAGTATGCAAGAATCTTCTAAAGATTGCTAGTAGCCTCAGATCATTTCATTTAAAAAATTAGCAGGTGTAACATGATACAAGTGTAACTTAATTTGCATCTATTTGATGAGTGTCAAGTATGAATATTTTCTGTTTTATTTCCTCTTTATATTTACTCTCTTGTGAATGTTCATACCATCAAACTTCCCTGAACACAGTTGAGTATAGTGAAATAAAAAGGACACTGAAGTCTAATGGGATGTAAAGCTCCATGGTCTTCCAGTTTAACCTCTTTCTGCCCAGTACAACTCAACTTTTTCTGAGGGCAGTGGGCTAGTCTCTGATTCTTTCTAGCTCTAAAGTTAAATTGCTGCAAGTACATTGCATGAGACAGACATAACTATACATAGTATCATAAAATATTGTACCTGTACTTAGCATGAGTAAGTGTCAAATTTAACACTGGGGTATCCAGAATTCTTAAAATTTCAGGATTTAAGAGCAGCCCACGAGGGTAAATAGGGAAACTGTTTCATTCAATCACTCATTTATTCAGATATTTCACAGACTCTTGGTGGGCAGAGATGAAGACACTAGGGTCAAGTGGAGGAGAGAGATGGACAGAGGAAGCACAAAGGGTGTGGTGAGTGCCACGTCAGCAACACAGGAACACCAATCAGGAAGACTTCACATAACAGGGGGCACTGGGGCTGGGACTGGAAAGGAATACAGGTCTTGGCCAGGAGGAGGCTACAGGAGTAGATGTGGAGAGGAAATTCTCAGTGTACAGGGAATGGCAAGTGGGCAGCACAAAAAGACAACTTATTAATAGTAGTGAGAAGTTAAGTTTCTGAAATATATTGTGCATTGGACACAAATAGAGCTGGACATAAATGGAGGTTGGATTTTATGCCAAGCAAAGGAGTCTGTTTTTTATCTTCTGGGAAGCTTGGACGCTTTGATTATATGAACAAGCAGGGAGCCAGGGGGAGGTTTTTAAGCAAGGGAGTGACATGGCCAGAGTTCTTTTTCTCCTTCAAGATCCCTTCTGGAAATCCACAAGTTCCCTTACAATTTACTTATCTCAAAGATGGGGCTAATTTTGTATGTCTTGAGTCTTCAGTCATTCTAAGTTCAATGCAGTATTTAAGACTACCTTTCTGTTTCTCTACAACTATTGGGTATCTGAAAACTTGGGAAACATAGGGTGAAATTGTTGTTAAATAGTATGTTAGTCATATTTTCAAATATGTGAAATCATTTTCATTCAAACTCCAGACACCTTTTCATGTGAAGCACCTGTACATTTAAAATAAGTGTTCCACCGTGAATTTGTAAAATATGTAATAGGTATACCATTTCCCAACTTGAATAATAAATTACATGGTTGTGCAATCAAATCTAGGATATCACAGATCTTGTGACTTGGGGAAAGAGAACATGGTTTAGCCATGGTGGGGCTCTTGGTTTTATTCAGACAAAACAATCATCCATCCCTCTCGTATTTTATTGGACAAAGCAAGTCACACGTCACTCCTGACTTCCAAATGCCTTCACCTGAGAGGGCAATGGAAGTCACACAGAGAAACAACTATGTCCAGGTAGTCCATATTCTTATGCAACATATGCACAAGTATCTATACCCAGATATAGATCTCAATTATTAAGAAATGTCTTAACTAATTTTTGAGTGATGAAATCAGGGTCAGTCATTTTCTGCTTGCTCTTGGCTACATTCCCTTAACTTGCCAGCCCTGCTTTGCATTTCAGAGTGTTCACACTTGCCAAATATGTTTCCAGGCATCCTTGATTTTATTTAGGTTTCTTCAGTGATAGGCTCTGGCAGGAGATAGGATAATGTGAAAAAGAAAGCCATCAGGGAATGTCTCCCTTCTCTGTGCTCCTGATAGCTTCTCTGGGTGTGGCTGTGTACCCTCCAAACTCCAGCAATTCCTAGCTGTCTGTGAGCAATTCCTACTTACTATCCCCCCTAGTCTGTCCCTTCTTTGGGAGAGATGTGGCTTCTTAAACTACTAATCTCCAGGTCTCAATGTCACCATTTGCTGCTTTATCTCTTTTCATAACTTTATAAATAGTTCCCCATATGAAATCTCTTCTATTGAACCAAGTGGTATGATTTCTATTTTGCTAGCTAGATCCTGACTAACACAGGTTGTTTTGTCTTGAAAACTAGTTACCTTTCCCAAACTTATCCTGTACATTAATCAATCTCTACTCCAATGGTACAATTAACCAGGTTTGGCTGTGAATACTTGAGAAAGTGTGATGAAGTTCCTTTAAACCTCATTTCCCAAGACTAGGCCTCTTGCTTTTTGTTCTAGTTTTGGCAGATATGGCTATGTGACATAAACAAGTATTTTGAAAATAAATATTTAAAAATCCATACAAATTCTCCTTTAAAAACAGGGCAGAGCAGGGCAAAGCAGGGGAACCATCCAAAAAAACAGGATGATTGACCCAAGTTCTACTCCTCGAAAAAATGATAAAATTTTTGTATGTGTGTGATTATAGTACTTTACGACAGTGGATATTCACATTGACCTCCTCATCTACAGACATACGAACATGCACACGTAAAGCATTTATAAATTCCTATACATAGGAGTTTTAAATATTTTTAAGAATATGCTTTTATTAATAGTCTTTAGAGGGTTTACTTAAAGACACCTAGAATATTTTTATTTAAGAGAAAAAAGACACAGAAAAGAAAAGCAAATAGCAAAAGAGACAAATAAACAACAACAACAAATCCAATACAATAACATTATAGGTTTACAAAGCAAGATGATAGGAATTTGACAATGGTTGTAATATTGCATATTGTTACCTTCAAAAGGGTTGTTTAGATTAATAGATATAGACCTGTAAAATTGATCTAATCATATAGTATTAACTGTTCTTTTCCATTAACTAATACATTTAGTAGCTATCTTACGATAAATATATACAAATTTATGAAAAACACCTAGAATTATAATGATCAGAACCAAAGAATGATTCATTTGAAAGCTCTTAGACTTTGTATCGACTTTCTATTGATGTCGTTGATACAATAATGGAAGCCAATTTTAAATTTGGAAGGGAGTAGATAGAGACACTGAAGAAAAAAAGATTTGATGGCAACCAGACAGAAGAAATTTTTGCAAATAAGTACTGAGTGAATGGGCAAATGACAGCCTCAGAGACAGCAAAGTCACATGATGCTCCCCCTTGAATTAACAAGAGGATTTTGCTTCAAGATCTACAGGGGAAAGAAGGAGGAAGGGCTGGTTCCTAAGGAACAGTTTGCTCATCTTGACTCAATCTGCTGCTGGCCTTTCAACACCAGCAGGCATGGTTGCTGCTGGGAAGCAGCGCAGGAGTGCAATTGCTAAGTGTTTTCTAATGGTTCAAAGGTCCCTGTTGGAGCCTTTTTCCAGAGGCTGTCATCGACAGGGGTTGCATATGGGAGTCAGGTAGTTACTGGGGGTTTTTGAGTCAAAATAATGTGAAGTTTCTCCAAGGGACATTTGCTAAGGGATGCAGTAGCACTGGACCCCTCCAGTGCCTGAGTGTGGACACTAGGACAGGCTAGCCTGCATTCGAATTCCTGTTCAGCCACTTACTTGCTCCATGAGCTTCACTACATTGTCTAATTTCTTTGAACCACAATCTCTGCCTTCACAAAAGTGGGTACTATATCTTACTGGGTAGGAAAATATCTATAATACCTGGTTCATAAAAAGCACTTGATGCATTATTTTTATTGATAATAAGTTACTCATACTGCTGTATTTGTAATATGCTTACAATCGGTTTATAATAGAATTATATGCCTCTGCTATTTTACAATGCTACAGGGACTCTTCAATCCACTTCTTTAACTATACAGACTAAGAACCCAGAGTCTAGAGAAAATTTAAAAATTGCCTAAATCAGATAACTAGTGATGGAAAACACGTCACTATAGCCCAGTGTCTTTATTCCCATTCTGCGGCCCTTTCTACTCAACCAGGAATAGCACAAGCATTCCAACTTAGTGCACACGTTCTCCTATCCACCTCTTCCCCAACAAAAGAGACACAATCCCTCAAGGAGATGTCACAGCAGCAGCAAACCTCCTTCCTTTCATTTTAGTTATACATTACTCTTGGTATCTCCCCATCTCTTTTTTTCATTACATAGTCTTGATTTCTCTTCTCTCCCTCAGTGTTATTTTTCACTCACTCTCTCCCCCTTAAAGGTTCTGACATCTTTTACCTCATTAGTGTTTCAATTCACTCAATAAACATTTATAGAGGACTTTCGAGGGTGGCAGACACCTGAGAATGAATACTTAAGATAACTGCATAGATTCATAATCTGTGGAAGAAATGAACTGACAAATAGAAATCACAGTACTTTGTGTTCAGGAGGGGAAAAGAAGACTCCAGCACCCAAGGGCATCCCACAGTAGGAGACAGTACAGCATAGTGCTTAACAGCCTGCGCCAGAGTCAGATTCCCTGGATTTGAATCTCAGGTTTTCCCTCTTCCAGCATACTTGGGGGAATTGTATGGACCCAGTGGCCATTGGTTTCCTCCTCTGTAGAGTAGGAATTATGATAGTACCTGCCTCAGAGGGGCTGTGGAGGCTTAGATGAGAACACTTTTAAAGATTTAAATATTTAAAAATATTTGCAAGTTGTCATCTCTCTTTAAATGCAGATCCAAGTAGGATAAGGGCAGGAAATCTATCTGAGAGAACATAGTAAGCATTCAATCAAAGCCATTTCTTATTGGCTTAAGAGGGAGGGTAAACAGAGATTACTCATCATCGAAAAGCTGGTATTTAAGTTATTTATGAAAAAGGATCAGGATCATTCCTTTCTGCAGTCAAAGCAAAAATTTCATAGCTTTGCTGAAAACTTGAATGGTAAGCATGATCAAGAGGGGCTGAGGAACTGACCCTAAAGGCTGATGATCAACTTTCTAGGGAGGGTGGCTGGTCAGAGAGGCAAAGGCTTGTGCAAATTATGCATCTTACAACCTGTGTGGTCCAGCTGTGGGCTGAACAAAGAGTGGCATATATGATATGAGAGCTCCGAATAGAGTCCAAGATTGCATGTTCTGTGTGTGGAAAAACGGTTTACTTGATGAATACTTGATTTTTTTCCTAGCATCTTTTCCTCCTAAGGAAGATAGGGCTGAAACCATGAAGCTGTTGCTCTACCTTGCTGGCTCTGTTTCCTGGGCTCATTGAGTTGATGATTTTCTATCCAGCTCCCAGCTTATAGAGAAGTTCTGAAGGCAAAAACAAACACACAGGAACAAAAAAATCCTGATACAACAAAACACAAATGTCCCCTGCTAATATTTGGAAAAATGGATTTGCTGGAAAACAGATATTGGATTAATTCTTCTACAGGCTGGCATGCTTGTGGGTTTCAGCTAAGGGACCCTGTAAACTGTTGCAGTCTGTGAGACTCATCCTGTCCTGTGTGTGTGTGTGCGCACGTGTGCCCTCACGTGCATGAATGAGAGAGTGTGTGTGTTTCTGGGGCGAAGAACTGGTTTAAAGGAGATTGTTGTGGCTCACATAGGATGGGAACTCATTTTCATTTGGAATCAAATGCATTCAGGATTGGATAAAATAGAAAACTTTATTCAGCATTTTTTCTGAAAGAAGCCACCCAAGGTCTCCTTTCTCAGCATCTGGGACCACAAATGTCATCTAAGTCATGCAGGCTAGGTCCATGCACACGCATGTAATTTTTAATATCCCCACATGACCGGAATGGATCTGTTCCATTCAGTGGGAAGCCACAACATTTATTACATCTCTTTCTCAAATAAACCTCAAAGCGAGCATTTCATCTTTCCTCATGTAATCATCATAAGGTAGAAAATGAAATTTTCCCAACCTAAAAGCATGTTGCTAAGAGCTCCAGGGCACTGCATGTCACTTCTTACTTTGATGTGCTCATGGAGGGGGAGGGGGATGACAATAAAAAAAAAAAAGGAGAAAGGAAAGAAAAGAGAAAGATGCACCGCACCTTCCTTGAGATTTTCAGAAAGGATTTTTTTTAACTCTTTATGTGATGACAAGATGGAGCTGATTAAAAGAAGACAAGGAAAGTGTGTGTGCCAGGTCACTTCAGAAATGAAGCATTCCAGAAAGGCACGTACGAGCTCCTGTCAGCAACAGGAATGATTTCATGGCCCCTCTTGCATATTAATGAACTACAAGTAACCTCAGTTTAGTGGTGCAGATGCAACGTTTCAGGAGCTGTGCCAGAATGCTGCGATAAATGCCAGCTCTGGGGAAAATGCATTTCACGATAGAATTAGGAGAGCAGCTATCTGAGAAAGCCATAGGAATCAACCCCCCGCCCCAGTCCCGAAACATAAAGGAGCTTCTGGGGGCACCGGCGGTGTGGTGAAGGTGGCGTGCACAGGGTCATTCATCGGAATCGCGTTCATGGGAGTGTGCTCCATCCTCAACTCTCGTGACGCTGCCTATTTCCCCAAGCGACAAAATCATTTCCCCAAAGGTCAAGCTCAGGTGAATTGATGAATTTGGCTGCCTATTTCTCTGGTGTGATTAAAAAAAAAAAACTGTTTAAAAAATGCAATCTGTCTTGGTTCTGAAACAAAACGTTCCTTTTTTGCCCCTCTCCTCCACCCTCAACCGCCTGTCAGGTGTTTTTCTTTCCCAACTTCTTGCAACCTGTGGTTGCATTTCCAGACGGAGGAGATGAGCTTGGCAGTTCTCTTTTCTTCCAGCTTTTCTTCAGAATCAGCTCGATTCTCACCCTTTGCTCACTCATTCCCCTTTGCCCCGTACACATAGCACAGCCATCACTGTCTTCTGTGCTCACCATCTGTTTCTAAAATTCCTATGATAGAGAAATCACGTGACAGTCTGAGGTGCAGCCATCTCAGTACTGCAAGCTTTTGCCTGGCAGGTTTGGAACAAACTGCTGTGATTCTGCTCTAGGAGTCTGACCAGCTCCTGGGGTGTGTTAGCTAGCCCTCCTGAAGGACCTGCAAAGGCAGCTGCTGGCTCTGTTAGATGTTTTTCTGAGACTGAAAATGGAGGATAAAGCCACAGTCTGCATTTCCAGCTGAGTCCCAGGCTAGATTACAGCCAAGGAGAAAGCATGGATAGAACATTGCTCTGCGCTCTCAAGTAGGAAAATAACCCACCTAGAACTGACTTAGTTAATTTCCCATTCAACTCCTGCCATATAAAAGCTATTCAATGAGACACTTTGAGACTCATCTGTTTTATGCAAGGATTCCATCTCACCCATAGGTCTGTAGGTCAGCTGGGGTTGGCTGACCCAGGCTGGGCTTGCTTCCAAGCTGCAGATTAGGGCTGGATTACCTCCACATTCTCTCATCCTTATGGACAGGTCACGGCAGAAGTACAGCAGAGTAAATCCGATTGAGTTTGTGTCCTATCTGTCACACCTATGTAGACATCTGAGAGGGGATTTATTAAGGGAATTGGCTCATATGACTACATAGCAGAAAAGTGCGTTTTCTTAGTGTATTCTCTGTGAGACACCATTGTTGGGTTAAAGACCCTGAGATGCTGATTGCATGACTCAGTGTAAATCAAAGGTAAGCTAATGGTATAACTGTCAATCTGAGACCAAAAGCCTGAGGATCCAAGGAAGGGCCACTGGTACAAGTCCTGGAGTCCAGAGACCAATAAGCCTGGTGTTCCAATGTCCGAGGTAAAAGATAAGTGTGTCCCAGCTCTAGGGACAGATGCTAATTTCTTTCTGTATTTATTCTGTTTGAGCCTACAACCCATCCACACTAAAGGCTGGTTTTCTCCACCTTATCTGCTCAGACTCACACCCTAGCATCCTCTGGAAAAACTCCACAGATGTGCGTGAAATACATCTTGTCCCGTTTTCCAGGTATCCTTAGTCCAATAAACTTGACATGAAAATGAAATATCATACAATGCCATACAATTTGGATCAGTGAGAATGCAGGACACATTTGCTAGGAGCTCTTGGAAAATTAGTCTTCTCTGTCTTTAAAACTACCAGAAGAGATGATGTAAGAAGTGTTGTGATTAACTGTGCCTTTTGTAACTGCTGAGGTGTGAAGTGTAGGATTAATCTGGCACCCAAAGGACATATGTGGAAGAACTATAGGAAAATCAATGCATTCTCTGATCAATCCTAACTTGAAGCCCACTCTATTTGGGGGGATAAGTCAGCTTATAAATTATTGGGTTTAAGTTACTCCAATTAACAGTGGATTTATTCTCTGTGTGACTTGGGGACTAGGAGAGAAGAGAGGAGAGGAGAGGAGAGGAGAGGAGAGGAGAGGAGAGAAGAGAGATTTAATTACTTTGTACATCAGATTTATACCTAAGAACCCTAATCCACAGTTATTGCTTAGATCTAGACTGTCCCCCCAAAAGTCTCAGTGGAGTAATCCACTGATGAACTCATTGTTAAATGTGCTGCTAGGAAATAGAGGCTGGAGGGAAGAGGCTGGTCACTGAGGCCATGACCTGAGGGATGCATCTACCTCCCTGGCTCCTTTGTTCTCTGCTTCCCTACTGCCATGTGACAAGCAGCTGTCTTCCACCCAGACCCTCCCGCCATGTTGTTTCTGCCTTGAAGTTGTGCAACCACGGACTGAAACCACAAGGCACAATAAACCTCTCCTCCTTTAAATTGTAGGTGTTGGGTATTTTGTCCCAATGTTGAGAAAGTGCCTGAGGCACCTATAACAATAATTGTGTGTTATGGTGATGTGATGGTGGGTGTGAAATGCCCAGGAAATAGGGCCCATCTGCACATCTGCAGGTTGTTCTCCACAAGAGAGACAAAGGAGAATCAAAGCGCAGTCCATTCACCACACTTTGTGCTCTCAGCGCTGCCTTCACTAACAGAGGATCTGTTTCTCTAATTTTCTTGACACTTACAAGGTAGCAAAGACCCTGTAGAAGACATTTAAAAGATATTAGTTCTTTCTTTTTCCTCTCTATAGTTATTACTTCTTTGGATGATTAAAAGATAACAACAATTAAATTTTGGTTGTTTAGCAATAAAACTTTTAAGGAACATTATTAATCTTTACTGTTTCTATCTTCAAATGTAGTCAATTTCTTCCTGATTTTGTGGTCATCTCTTTTCCCTATTTGTTTTCAGTAGCTCATTTTCCTTCTCTCTATCTTCTCTCTTCCTACATTTTACCAACAAACTCTGCTTTGTTTCCTTTCTTCTCTTCTCCACCTCTGCCTATTTTTCTCTCCCCCTCTCACTTTTGGAAAGCACATGTGAGACTCTGATCTTTCAACCTCAGGGTTTCCTCAAGTAAAAACTGATATGCATTCCCCAGAGGCAGGGTTCCTGGAGCAAATGAGGTCTGGGCACATGTGCTGGGTCCTACATTTTGGACTCACTAAGCTTTCCGGACCTTGTCCTCTCCCCCCACCACCACCTCTATAGAACTGGTTTAACTGACTGACCTTTGGTGCCACTGTGGAGGGCTAAATGAAGTTGTGAGTGTTCAGTACCCAAGGCTACATCAGCAATCAGAAACTGGAGAATCTCCTCCAGTCTAGCTTCTGTAAATAAGGTCATAGTTGTAAAATGCCCAGCATAGAGTAGGAACCAAATGTTAAGTACACAAGATTTGTTTCCAATTTAAACAGAACAACTGCTGACACCATTTTTCTGTCTTAGATCTTTTTTCCCCAATAAACAAATCTTTCCCTGATTGTTAGAGTAACTGAAACATCTCTTGTCCCAAAAGTGAGAACATAGAGGTGAACTGTTCAGTTTATGGCTACTGAGAGAACGCTGGGAATGCTTTCTGCATGCCCTTAGGGAGATGGTCACCCCACATATATTTCACCAACACAAATTAATGTAAAACATATTCATGTATGTATTAATTAACGCAAATATATTCATGTGACTCAAATAATAGGCAGTCCATTCTGACACTTCCCTCCTAATTCATTCACCATAATTAGACTGATTGTTAGTTAATTTTAGGCTCAAATCCATGGAACTACTGTAAAAGAAAGGGATTCCCTTTCTTCTACATTCCCTATGGCCACTTATTAGCTATCTAAAAATTCCTCTAACTGGTGAAAAAAACTTCTGGATTGAAATTAGAAGAGGGGCAAATGATGTCCATATAAACACTTGGGTAAAGTAGTATGAGGAGTATAGATAAACCTCTCTCTCAGACAAATTAGATAAAAAGTAGGTACAGCAGTGAAGCAATACAGGTGGAGCATCCTTAATCTGAAAGCTTGAAATCTGAAGTGCTCCAAGCTCAAAGTTTTCAAGTGCTGACCTGATACCACCAGTGGAAAATACATCTAATGTCATGTGACAGGTTGCAGTCAAGCACAGGCCTACTAAAAATCTTTATTCAATTAACTTGAGGCTATGTGTATGAGTGTATATGAAACAAAATGAATTGCATGTTCAGACTTGGGTCCCTATCCCAATATATTTCATTAGGCTCATCCAAATGATGGAGTTTGAGTAGAGAGTTCAGAGACTTATAAGCTCTCTGGCTTCAAGGAGCTTACAGTCAAATTTGGATACTGTGGAGTGTGATATGATGGATATCATCTACACATATGTGTAATATTCTGTTCATTTTTGCCCCTGCTCTCACGCATGCATTCTGTGAATCTTAAATCTTCAGGACTGGGATAGTTAGCACTTTTATTTCTGGGATTGTGTTATCAGAACTTCTCTTACTAGGAGGTAAACAATTAAATAGAAAATTCTTCCTGAACCTGGAAGAGGTGGTTTACTGTGTTTTTCCTTCCTGTGGCATGTTTCTGCTTGAACTGGAAGGTCTCCATTCTAGTAGAAAATAACAAGAATAAGAACTACAACCACCACCACCACCACCACAACAACAACAACAACAGCTACTCTAACCAATGTATGAAAACAAATCATTAACACAGGGAATGAAGGGCACAGGCCAGATGCTTACAAAAGATCAATGAAAACAGAAATCTAAGTTCTCCCTGTTGCAGCAGGCATTGTCAAAACTACCCTGGGAGGGACTGAAGGCAAGTGGTAGAGACCAGGTATACATTCAGATGTGCTTCTGTTTCTGTAAACTAAGATACACGGAACAAATGACTGTTGTGACAGTATCCTTAGAGGTGGCCCCAGTGTCCTTTCTTCCTGCTATTCATGCCCTAAAGGAATTTCCTCCTTGCAAACTAACTCCATTTAGTGACTGTTATGAATAAGTGTGGCAGAAGTGATGAGATGTTGTTTCTGAGGTTGAGTTATAAAAATTCTGTGCTTTTCCCTCTTGGATGCTCTCTCTGTCTCTCTCTCTCTCTGTCTCTCTCTGTCTCTGTCTGTCTGTCTGTCTCTCTCTCTCTCCTTCTCTCTCTGAGAAATGGAAGCTTCCCATTTGTCTCCAACCACCTGCCAGTACATACAGCGACGTGAGAGAGCTTGGCTGTAGAACTTCCTCCTGTGGAGCCCTGAGATGACTGCAACTCACCTGCCACTCTGAGTATAACCTTTGTGAGACAGAGCCAGGACCACCTAGCTAAGCCGCTTCTGGATTCTTGACCTACAGAACCTGTAGGACAATGAAATGTTACTTGCAAAGCTTTTTAGTCACTGAGTTTTGTAGCAATAAATAATGAATAGAGTTACTCCCTTTGCCTTTTAAAGTTATGTTTAATTTTCTGATTGAAAAACTAGAATATGTTTTTAAAAAATAGAAAAACACAAAAGCAAAAATAAATAAATAAATAAATAAAATAAAATAAATAAAAATAAAACCCAAAAACCATAACCAAGAGTGTAGCAGTGTTTCCCACATAGTCAGTGGAGTGACCTATTTAAAATGTGCATCACATCCTGTCATTCTCTTCTTCAGAATTGTCCAGGGATACCCATTATACTTGGAATATAATCCAAAATTCTTCCTGTGGCCTCCGGGGCTGTGGCCCCTGCCATCCTTATGACCACAGGGCATCTGCTCTTGGCCTCCACACGGAGCTCCCCAGCACAGCCTCTCGCGGCTTGCCGGGCTGTCCCTCATGTTCTGCCTCAGGGCCGTGTGCTCTCTGTTTTTCTTCGCTGACTTATCTTCCCCGATGATCTCATGCCTGCCCCCTTGCCCTACTCCTCTCTCAAACGTGGCCATAGAGATGCCCCCGCCGAGTGTCCATCCCTACTCCCCACCTTCTCCTACCATTCCCACATTTTAACCGTACTGCACTCTTACCTCTCGCTTATTGCCTGTCTCTCCCTCTCCCACTAATGTGGTTCTTTTATAAATCCAGGGATTTGTTTTGTTTACTGCTATATTCCAGCACAAATAAACATTTGTTGATTGAATGCTAGTGATATTCATTATATATCATCATTTCTCCCTCCTCCAATCTTCTGATTCTCCTGGCTCTTCCCTCTGGTCCAACCCAGCTTCAATTCAGAAGACTGTGGCATCTATGATGCCAGGAGGAAGAAGGGTGGAAAAGGGATCTAGAAGATCTAACAGAGAATGTCCACCAGGGAAGGACTTCTAGACATAGAAGTTCTACCTTCAAGGATGTGAGGTTTGTTTTTAAATAGTCTTAACATCTGTAGGGGAAACTGCTATGCTTGTTACAATTCATCCCCTCTACTCCAAGGTGCACAAAACAGATCACATTTTCCAGCCTCCTTGTAGTTAGATATAATCTTGTGGCTGAGTTCTGGCCAATGGGTTATGGATGCAAATGGCACCTGTTCAGATTTTAGGCCATGATAATTTTCCATCTACAGTCCCCCATCTTTCCTTTTCTTTCAATATAGGTTGGTTAAAAGTTTGCAATTATGGCGATTTTGGCAAACACAAATTGAAGACAGCCGATCCACCAGGCGGCATACACTTGGATTGTGGTAATTAGAGCAAGGCCACCAGGGACACAGACATTTGGCTGTGGTACTAGCCACTAAGCGTGTATGTTGTTAAGCCACTGTAGCAGACACTTCTGGTCACACAGGTCACATTTTTGTCATACACCCTTTGTTTTTCTTCTCATTTCAACTGTAGCCGAGGAGAAGAATCCTATAATTACTTGGGCAGATTTTGTGCTTGCATAGTCCATCTCTGGCATACACTGTCCCTTTCACTCCAGGTCTTCTCTACCCCTTCAGGAATCCTCTTGCTCTTCTCACAAGCAAGTACATCATAGCAAGAGAATTACATCAAGCAAGAGAACTGACATCCTCAACGGTGGCTTTCAACCAGTGGGTGGAGAAAGTCTTTGATCTCCACTCCTCAGGTAGACAGTTCTGGAAGGAATGATGTGTACTTCTTGGGAATCTTCGTGTAAGGGAATCCACAGTAGTGGCCTCAATAACATGTTCTATATTATGCTGTTCTTTTTTCCAATCTCACTCTGTTTTCTTCATTCTTGCCTCTGGTATCAATTCCTCAATGAACTATCAGCTTTTGGGTCCTTGATAGTTTCTGCTTTCAGCGGAACCAAAGCTGAGACAGTCACTGGTGTTTCAGGATTTATCTATTACAACTTCAGGACTTATCTTAAGAAATAGAGTGATATCATTAAGTGGGACATTGAATCATAATAAAATTTAAAACGTGCAGCATTAATGTAAAAAGGAGTGCCTGGGAAGTCTAGAAAAAAAACACATATTGTACAACAACAAAAACTTGGGGAAAGGCCCACAGGGTCCTGGAAGATAAACAGTGTATTATTAAGCTTGTAGCTTTAGGAGCAGTGGTTAGTAGAAATCAAAGTAATTGAGTATGTTGGTATTTTTTGCTTTTAGAAAATTATGGCAGAAATAATGATGACTGAGTAAGCAAAATGCATTATATATGTACAGTGGAATGTTATTCAACCCTTAAAAGGCAAGAAACTCTGACATATATACAATGTAGATCAATCTTGAATATATCAAATGAAATAAGTTAGACAAAAAAAAAGGACAAATTGTATATAATTCAACTTACATGAGATACCTAAAGTAGTCAAATTTATGAAAACAGTAAAATGATAGCTTTCAGAAGATGGGGGATGAGCCCAGTGTGGTGGCACATGCCTTTAATCCCAGCACTTGGAGACTGAGGTAGGAGAAGCATTGTGAGTTCAAATTCGGCTTGGGCTACAAGGCGAGAGCAAGGCCAGCTTAAGCTACATAGTGTGACCCTGCCTTAAAAAACTAGGGCTGGGAGTTTGGCTCAGTGGCTTAAGTGTCTGCCTGCCTGCCTGGCAGGTGTGAAGTTGTGAGTTCAAACCCTGGTGCTGTAAAAAAAAAAAAAAAAAAAAAAAAAAAAAAAAAAAAAAAAAAAAAAAAAAAAAAAAAAAAAAAAAAAAATAGAAGGTGGGGAATGGCAGTCACAAAACAGGAAGTTTATGTTTTGTAACAATAGAAATTTAGTTTGAATTGACCAAAAACACTGTATGGATAGATGGTGATGATGGTTGCACAACAATGTGAATGTATGGAAGGCCAATGAATTGTACATTTAAAAATGAATAACATTGTAAGCTTTGTATTACGAATACCTACCACAACAATTTTAAAAAAGAAAGAACCTCTAGATGACTCTAACCAGTTCAAAAGCAGAATAAAAGGTATGGAGTCCATAAATTTGGGAGCACAAATAGATTGAAAAACTACTTCCTGCCACGCCCAAAGTAATAAGAAATGAGCATGAAATGGGTTTATTCAACAGCCCCAAATTATTCAGACTTGTGGCAAACATCAGTTGGAGGGCAGAGCCTTTCTATCCTGACTAAAAAGCTGGATAGTTTTAAAACTTTACCATTGATATGAAAGAGAGGCACAGGGGACTTGAGAAAACAAAGAAATAATTTAGGTCTACAAATCATATTTAGGAAAGAATATGGATGTGGTTACTGGTAGATGACCTGAATGGAAGCAAATTTATCTGAAGTTAACTATGTCTTTTAGGGCACAGTGATTGCCAATAAATCCACAAAACTGGCCTGAAAAAAATTCTCTATTTGAAATTTAAAGATATCTTCAAGCCTCTAAATGTGTATCAACTTGAAATATGCTGTGAAAACGGCATTGCCCCCAAGGTAGAATTTCTTCTCAACAGTGATCATGAAAAATGGCCTAGCGGGAAAATGTACAAGAAGAAATATCTCAGAAGGGAGAATCAGAGTCCAGGAGTAATTGACCAGGGAGTTGCTCCCTGAGGTCACCCAGAGTCTAAGGAGGGACCAACCCTCCCTGCCAGGAATCGGGAACTCCCAGGCCAGCGCATCCCTGCCAGATGTCAAGCTGTGGCAGATGTCCCATCCATCCACTGTCCTCAGAGGAGCATTTGGGCAATTGTGTGAATATGATGGAATGAGAGTCTGGGGAATATACTTTGTCTTTTTAATTCAAAGCCTGAGCCACAAGTCCTCACATCTGGATGAATGGCATGGACAATGCATTTTTTGGAGACACAGAAATTTGAGACAGAAATAGAGGTCGGTGGGGACTTTGAATTGCCTGGCCAAGTTGTCTCTGGAGAATGACAAGTGTGTTCTCTGTGAGGGGAGTGAAAAGAAAATGATTGCTTAGTGACTAGAAGAGCATATTATGGCCAAGACCTTCAAACTGTTCACCAATGCTTGTTTTTATTAACATAGTACACAACTAGATTACAGTTTCCAGCTTCCCTTGCAGCTAAGTGTGGCCCACAAGACTAAAATTTGGTCTGTGAGGATGTGGGCAAAAAATAATGATGTGATATTCAGTGTGACCCACACATTGCACCCTTGGAGACATATCCTCGGCTTCTACAATGCAAGAAAGGGCACAATAGCCAGGGTAATCTTGAGAGTTCCTTTTGAAAACTGTA